>CABPRJ010000987.1:216234-271283 GCA_902439185.1 Cinara cedri | reverse complement strand
GGGGGGGGGGGGGGAAACCGAAAATAATTATAAAAGATCGGCTTTACGATATTCTAATAAGCGACGACGCGTATCGAAATTTTCGCGACGAAAACGAATTACGATAATTGCGCGATATATTTTATTCGAAATTATAAACACTATCAAATTATACGCACACGGTATTTATTACGATATTGTTAAGCGCATCCACGTGTATCTAATCTGCGTAATGTTCAATTCCGTGTTTATAATTCGTTTGTTTGTTATAACATCTCGATCATAATTGTTATTGCGCGTGTGTACGAGTGTGTACGAGCTATACGCGTAATATGTTTTAATATCGTATTATTATTATTACATTAATGAATAACATAATAATAATAATGGTTTAATGGCAATAATCGTCTCGGATAATTGAATAATGTATCGTAATTCGTAACGATCGTTTATTATAATAATACAATACGCGTTATTATTATTATCGCCAACGCGCGTATTTATTATCGACGCGAACGTCGTTTCGTTGGCCGAATGGAAATCGAAATCGTCCGATTCCTCAAACGGCACCGGTACACCGTGGTAATAACAACGCCACGCCACGCTCGATTCGTAATGACCGCCGTCGTCCGCCCGTGCACGTTGTCACGTTCAGTCTTTATTCCCACGATCGTAGGCCGATGCAACCCGAGTTTTCGACGCCGTTGAAATTAAAAACGCTCGTAGACGCGCGTACCGTGTTCCGCAACCTATACGTCGGTACACCTGTACACGTTCAAATTGAAAATTGCGCGAACACGTGTCGCGAATAGGACGTTTTAACGTTTGTTTTCCGGAGTACTTGCAAATCGGAATAATATAACGATGTTTTTTTTCCGACTTTCCGATATCGTTTCATAAACCGTTTGCGTGTACATAATTCAAATTGCGAATTTGACCGTTCCAACAAGCGAGTCTTCTATAACACGATACAATAATAATGACAATATTAGTAAACCGCATGGTCGTTACAATAACTCACGCCGCGAAACAAATCCGTTTTTCGGTTCGATTTTCGTCTGTCCGTTTTGTGGTGTTGGCGAATTTGATATTAATTATTCGAATGAATAAATAAGCGGCCGAAGCCCATTAGTACTTATTGTGAATGCGACATTGCCCTGGGGCTAATATACTGACGTATCACTGTACAATATTTCGCGTATAACTGAGAATATGAACAAAACGGCGGTAAACTAGAGATCAGCAAACAGTCCGACGACAATAAACAGCCGAATAAACACGCCGTCGGTTAAAAATACCGTAGCAATTTAAAATGCCGGATAAAGGCGAATAGAGAAAGTCGATGTTAGGGCACACGGTTGCAAAAAGTCAGTGCACTTGGCACGGGGTAGTCGGCGGGGAGATAATTATTATGTTGCAGGGACGGAACGTGAAAACGCGGGACTTAACGGCGGCCGTACACGGGAAGGGAACAGAATTTAGAAGGGAAAGAGAATAAACGTGACCGTTGATATTAATTTGTACGTGAAAATAATATCCCGATGGTTCGCGGCGTACCGATAACCGGTTGAATATTCGGTTGGGATTCGACGGGCGTGTAACCATTGCGGTTTAACAATGTCAGGCGTACGGTTTAAGGTGGGACGAAACGTCGTCGTAAAACGCGGTTGCCGGCAATACCGCGTCGATATCCGATTCGGCGTAATACGAACCGGCATAATACGCCAGCGTAGGTCGAACAAATAGCGCGTCGCGAACGGCACAACAGGAACGGCGGTTGTGAATTTGCCGAAATCGATCGAACGGCGTTTCACAAGACGTCGATAGTTTTGGAGCTTCGCCCGCAACAGTACGCCGGCTCCGTGCGCGCCGGCGGCGCAAAATTTAAACCGGTGGCTGCCGCCGGATCTCCGGTGTGCACGAGGAACCGTTTCGCGATACTGTTTACATTGAGATTTTCGGATCGGTCATTGACGATGACTCGCGTAATTGCGCGTTAAGGTACGGTTTCCCTTGCGCGATCGCGAACGCGGTCAGCGAACGCGATCGACGAACTAAGATCGCGTTCGCGTCGTCTTGGTTTATTCTGAACGGTCTTACGTCGCGACCGAGAGTAATTTATATCTGATCATTCAGTCGCACTTAATATTTTGATGTGTGAAGTACTCTGGTGAACGGTATAAACGAACATACTGTGAATTTTTAAATTATAACGGATACATCTGACGACGTAAATACATTGAAAATTCTTTTTGAAGAAGAAGAAGATGATGATGATGACGTTTCGCTCTTATATTTGTCAGAAGAAAAACGAAAAGGCCACGATCAATTATTTACAGAGAGAAGTATCCATGTTTTGAGGATTATAAATTGGCGAAATTTTTAGCAACACGTTCGACCAGAGCTTCGTCTTTTACTTTGCCAAATTTGGTCATTGTTGAAAGACACGACCAACGTCGACCAGCAGTCAATCATAAATGAATGTCGTATACTCGTATCATAATTTTCTTTCAAAATAGCAAATTGATCGCCGACCGCGATCGCGCAAGGAAAACCGACCGTGTTTAATTTGCATTGTATTCACAGTAGTCCGCGCGATAACGATGCGCGATCTTAGATCGGATCGCGTTCGCTGACCGCGCAAAGGAAACCCCGTACCTTTACGACGCCACACGGATATTAATAATGTCCGGGACGCACTACCGCCACCCGCGCGCGTCGCATTCCGCGCGCCGTGCCCGCTATTAATGTCTGCGCACGCGAATGAACTGCGACCGTAAATTATATATTGTATTATAGGAGTAAAAAAAAAAAAAAAAACCGCACACACACACATGGCGCAATAATTATACACGTTATATGCTGTTGTACGATGCGATTATGTACACCTACTGTTTTAGTAACGGTACGGCGGCGGCGGCGGCGGCGTGAACGTCTGTAACCCTCTTACTGATTAAATGCGTATCGCGTTTATTATTAAAATATTCGCCGTAAAAAATGAATGTTTAACTTATAGCGATGCACCGCTGGACGGCCGTCGCCGCCGCCGAGATATTATCGAACCGGCGTCATAACAATAATGTGAAAAAAAAAAATTGAATAATTAAGTACCTGCGCAACTATAGGAAAGAGAAAAATAATAATAATAAAAAAAAACAACAACTAGTGACCGGGAATCGTCGGTTATCGTGTTATTATCATTACGATACCGCGATCACGATTATAATAACGACTACCCGTGTACATTACGCGCCCGTCTCGCCGGACTGTGAAATAACGTTGTTGTTGTTGTTGTAGTACTCGTGAAAAATTAACACGGCGGCGGGAGGGGTGGCGGCGACGGTCGTCCGGGGGGGGGGGGCGGCGTAAATATTTTACAATGCGCGGGGCCGTCCGCGCGTTTGTTTCGCGATAGCAAATGCGATAATTCGTGTACGTGCATGCGATTGTTGTAAGACCGCGACGGCGCGTTTTGTGCCGTTGCATTGCGGTCGTACGGTTCGACGGGAAGCACCGTGTACCAGAACCAATTAACAAGGCCCGAACGTTAAACGTGGTTAAATTGTCGCGTTACGCACGCGACAATAACAAACGCAACGATCAACCCGCGCGAGTGCGGGCGGTGTCGACGGGCCGGCGAACGGGCGACGCGACGCCCGGCCGTCTGAAACGCGTGGAGTACGCCGCTGTTCGCCGGCGGACGTCGTCCGGTTTCGCTTCCGCGACGCCTTCCTGGCCGTCGGAACAGTTGTCCGCGAGACGTACACGAAAGAACGCGCGCGCGCGCGTCTCCGATATCTCTGCGACGTTTCTACACGAACTCACGCGAGAACGACCGGCGTCAATGTTCGAAGCATGCTCGTATACTATTTATACGCGCGTTCATTCAAAACTAATCAATATGTCTCTGGGCTGCAGTTAATATATCTGAAAAAAAATATACTCGTGTAGGGGAGCTTTAAATAGAAAATCTATAGTTTTACATTAATTTACAGAGAAAAAAAAAATCAAAATATCCGTTTTGTAAAATAGATTTGGTGGTTGAAACCTGTTTGACGGTATGGCCTTTCATTTTCTACAACGATTTTATGTTATGGCAAATGTGAATATATTATCGTGATTTATATTGAATCGGTAGTCAGAACACATCAAATGACAAGGATTTTCTTTCCCGCAATAATGGGATAATCGTTTAAAAAAAAAAAAAAAAGTACATGATATGTTCAATATTAAAAATACTGAACGGAACAAAAGTCATTTCAAGTGTCAGACCATCGTGGGACACCGTGTAGACAATATAGCGGCATTTATTTAGTGTGGTGATTATACAGGGAGACGCATCGCTCACTCTATAGACTAGAGAAATCTTTATCGCTTACGCTATATCCGTTAAGCGATCCGTTTTGGATTCAAATTTGTGTTTTCGATAGACTCGCAAAGGGAAAAAAAAAACGGGAATTACTGTAAAAAAAAAAAATTACAAAAACCCTTATTATAAAACGATATTTACCTATTTACGTACCGCGCGAAATTCGGTATACGATTTTCGAATTTAATATCGCCTCGCCTCCCTCCCCCTCCCCACGGCTCCAACGCGGAATATTCTAAATGCGCGCCACCATCACTTGACATCGTTGTTCGCCTATATACTGTACGGCCGTACCGAACCGAAAAACGTTTCCCCCCTCCCCCCCATCCCCCCTTTGTCATTTCGTCATTTAGTACACCGATATTTATGTCGTCTGTATTGGAAATCGACGCGCGTACCCACACTTTACCCGCGTAGGATAATATTATAAATTACGCGCCGTTTTCCTGACGTACAACGCAGTGCGTACGTATAATCTTATGTTGCGTATGAATCACCGCGAGTACAATAATTTTTTATAATTTATTATATATTTATAAATTATAAAAAGTCACAATATAACTCGCGGTCTCCGCAACCTATTATTATTATTATTATTATTATTATATTATTATAATAGTATACGGCCAATCTTAGAAAAAAAAAAAAAAAAAAAATGTATACATATATAAATATAGTCATCGTGATGAAAAGGCGTCGGAATAATTAGAATAATTAAAATCTTCCAGTTTACAATATGCACGTATACATACGTACATATAATATGTATATGTATACACGTATAATGGTACGCGCGTATATATCGGTATACGTTTCATTATAATCTCGAAACGTTATTCTGATAATGATTATATTATAAATACGCCGTACATTATAATTATTATAATATTGTTTTTTCCTATAGGCAATATTTTATTAAATAATAATATAGGTTTTTTTTTTTTTTAACAACGGACATTATAACAATATGTATATATATATACATGTTTATACATGTATAAAAGATAACGTCACTCGTCCAGTTACACACAATTATTGTACGTAATTATAATATTGTAGATTCGGTGTTTTTTAGATTCCGAATGAAGCCAGTGAATCTGTATATTATCGGTTTTACTAGGACGCGTATTTTTTTTTTTTTTTATTTAATTTTTCGTTTTCCGTCTGTACAAACAATATAATTTTCTCCTAGAACACGCTGCCGTGTCGAAAAACACGACGAGAAACCTTTTTGGTCGTATTTCGGCTCTACACAGTGGCAGGTGAATAGTTTAGAACGATCATGTTTCGAAATTCTCGTCAATATCCGAGGTAATGACGAAAAACCGGTTCTTAGGTTAGAAAATATTAAAAGGTTAAAGGTTGTCATTGGCAACCGTAATTCATTTTTGTTATTATTACCTGTGTTTTGTTATTTTAATAATTTTTTTTTTTTTTTGAATAATCGTTATTATGATATTTTGAGCGTTTTTTATTATTAAAAAAATATCGAATTTGTTCGAATTTTCACCAAAAAAAAACAGCAGCCGCAATCGTGATAACACGAACGCATTATATCATTTGTATCTGCTCGTAGCACGCCGTCGCGGTCGTGTTTCGGACGGGTTTTACGTTCGATTAAAACAAATCGAAAAACATGTTTACGTTAAGCTATCACGTTATAGCTGAGAAAACAAACAGCGCGGTCGATTCGATCCGGACCAGACAGTTGTTCATCAGACCGAAGCGTCCAGACAATCCGAATAAAAGTCCGCTTCATTTTATTTAATTTTATAACCTGAACACATAATCGTACATTACACGACGGTTCAAAAACATAATATATTATCAAGATATAATGGAGATTAATATTATTCAGTACAGGTATCCGCACCCATATACTATACGGTTTGAAAAAAAAAAAACCAACGCATACATTTTTCCTTTATGTTATGTACAGTGAAAATCGTGTCTGTTTTACAGCGATGTTTATTATTACTGTTATACCCTGCGTTTTTTCCCCTCTTTTTTCACGGCTACAGACACACTATTTTTTGAAGAGGTTATATACGATAATATATTATTACATACAATATAAACATCGATCTTTCGAGTAGGGTTTAAAAATAATTTGAATTTTAAACACGCGGTGTAAACCTATACATAATATACGCCAGTGTACAGGCGACGGGTCAGAGATATAATGATAAGTCTCTATTACGTATACATGTATAGTTATAATCTCTGACGTTAAAAGGTGTACGTGGATAATAGTATAGGCTTTAAAGTTCATTATTGGAGGATGTTCATTGTTTCTGCAGTAATATTACCATCACGTATATATTCGACGGTTGAAAACCAACGAATCAAAAAATGTTCGAGATTAAACCAAACCGGTGGGCGGGAGGGGGGCAGTATTATAAGTTCCGATTCAATTTCTTTTCCAAAGTGCGCCGAGCGATTTTCAATATTATAAACGATATGGCAGTAGAAGATCCGTACGCGAGCTATTGCAGCAGCTCATAACTGCGGCAGTATATTTTCAAAATAATAATATATTTTCATATTTTATTACATTAATCTGCAATACATGTACAGCTTGAGTGGCCAGTACAGCAAATGCCGTATATTTTTTCGTAAAAAAGTTCGTATAAAGCCCATATTTTTTATATACGGATATCGGGCACGGGGACGGACAAGACATTACAGAATTAGTATCTACGTAGAACGGGGTTGGGGAACCTGCGACTCCTTAACGTGCAATCTGTGGCTCTATAGAAAATGCATTGATATCTAGACATCCTATAGATCTGGAGCTAGACTCACAAAATATAAATTAAAATTTGAGCCCACAAATTCCTAATGGTCAATTAATTAAAATTAGTCGTTTTTTGTACTACGGTAGGTAACCTTTTTGTTTCGTTTTTAATCTTAACCATTGCGGCTCTTTGAAAATCGCGGTTTGGCCATTTTTGTTTTTTTTTTTTAATGGCTCATTTACCCGAAAAGGCTTCCGACCCCTGCTATGGAGATACATCGATTTTCCGGTAATATTTATTATATATACTTGTATCACTTATATAAAAAGTCTTCCGATACAAGACACTCATCGAAACTATTGCGCATTTAAATACGATATACATAAAAGTACACGCTCGCAGAGTGAGTCATCCCGACTGGTTTATGGGTTTGTCGATTTCGGCCTCTAGCTATCGCGGCCATAAAAGTAAAAATATTACGGATTTGTCAATATGTTATACTCGCGTTGATTTTTCTTTCTCTTTTCGCGTAGTCTTCGCCTCTCTGTCTCGTTATTGTTATAATTTTTTTTTTTTTTTCGCATACGCGAGTTTTCGACGCTAAATACTATTATGAACTCATTGTAACCACGGCGTATTGTATAACAATACACAGCCGATTATATGGATGCTATCCATCATATCGTATCATATATATATATATATTGAATATATTACGTACGGGAAATTATTATTATTATTTGTTCCTGATATTAATCGCTGGAATACATGAAGTGTGTATATATATCTACTGGTTTTTTAATTTTTATAAAAAAATACACAATATATTGCGTTCTGACGTAGAAAACAACAACACGTACCCGTACACACAATGTAATATTATAACGACTGCGCGATGCGCGGACGACATCGCCGCAGCCGGCGGCGGCATTACACACGAAATTAAAATGTAAATCCCGACGAAAACGTCCGCGTGGCGTAGTGGTGCCGCGGTCGCCGTTGCCGCCGCCGCCGCGCGACGTGTACCGCAGTCGCGCGCGCGTGTCTATTAAAATAATTATACGGGGCACCTGTACATTAAAACAAGGAGTACGCGAGGGTACCGCCGCCGCGGCAATAACATTGCGTATTTATAACGGAGAACGTATTGCGCGCCCCCGCGGATAAATACGGAAAACGCTGCCGGTTGTCCCAGCCCGAGAAACACGTAAATAAAACCGTATGGGAAACGTCCGGGCGCTCAACTGTATCACAATTCACAGGGTCGCGCGCAAATCGGGTGCCGCCGGATTGCTATATCGCCGGCTGTTTTTTTCTCGGGTGGCCAACGACATTCACACCCCCCTCCCACCACTCCGGCCGCCGGACATTGGTTTAACTCGTACCGAGTACGTTCGTATCGTTCGTAATACAATTTCGCCGCCCCGGGACGCCCCCCCCTCTCTCCCCCGCTCGTAGCGTGACAAATGTCTGGAAACGTCGTCGTCGCGTTTCCTCGGGCGAAACGGCCCGATCGATCGTTCGCGACGGAACGTTAAAAAAAAAATAAACAAAAAAAAAAAACGATAGAGTTGTAGATATCCACACAGTATCGGTAGGCGTACGAGAGAAGGTTTTTTTTTTTTTTTTGCGAACTTTTTGCCCAACCGCGTTTCTAACTTTTTTCTTTAAGGTTTTTCTTATTTTTCTGCATCGCAATATCTCTGCGAACAGTAGTCAGCCATAGCATGTAGCCAAGTGTAATTTTAAATTAATTACCCGAGTCGATTACCGGCAAACTCACTCTTCCTCTCCCAAGGTAATATTACAAAGATAATTCATCCTTACCAAATTGAATAAAACATACAGCGTACATCGTCGTTATCGAAATTATAAACTACACCTAACCTAACCCAACCCAACCCCACCTACTATTATACTGAATTATTCTACAATTATACGGCTACTACGGAAACATTATTGTTCCACCACCTAAAACGCTGCGGTATAAACAGTGTGCGCACAATGTAAAACGTAATTTGTAGACGATAATTACATTTGGTACGGAATTGTTTCGCGAGTTTCATCGAAGCTCATGCACCCACGCAACCAAGTTCCAAAACAATTGCTGTCCAGGTAGCTGGTGTGCGACCGACCGTCGGTCAGCGTTATAGTAGGTAGGCGCACGTGAATGATCGGACGGTCCTTGTTTCGCCGGTTTCGCAGTTTCCTCGATCAACAGATCACGCGATTTCCTGTCGTCTCGCTCGGCCCGACGTTAAAGCCCACGCGAAAACTATCGCATTGCGGCGTAACGCACGCGGTGTTATTTTCCAATGGCGTATTTATAGGCTGGCCGCGTTTATATGATTATTTTAGTTTCGACCGCATACAGATTATGCAGATTTTAATGACGTAATGTTTTATTTAGGTTGTTATTGGTCGGCGTTTTGTTTCGTTTCTACGACCAGCCGCGGCCGCACGTACAGAACATTGTTCGGTGTACGGCGTGTCGTCTCCGCGCACGTGCAAATATTACGACAGTGACGCGCACATGACGATTCGATTCGATTTGGTCTTTTTTTCTTTATTACGATCCGTTTGTCACCATATTATTGTCACACGATCGGTTTACGTACGCTACGCGCGCGCCTCTCCTCCGCGCTGCCGTATGCGTGAACCGCACGTGAAAACCGCGCTGTGACGCGTCGTAAACGGTCAGAGTCGCAGCGATACGACGGAATCGTCGTACCGTGACGGGGGATAGAGTTGAGGAACGTCGTCTATAACCACATAGGTATCGCGCATCGACTCACGGGCGCCCGGGAGGGGAGGGCGGCACCCCGCGAGGCACCTCCCCGGACTTCGAAATTTCCAATATGATATCAATTGTTACACAATTTATATGCGACTTGTGTACGTGTTCCATTTCATTGCGCCCCTCCCTAGCCATATGTCGGCCTAGTTATCAAAGGGCCCGGGCAGGTTCTTATTTAGGGTTGTGCACGCAGTAAAAGGTCATGCAAAACGTTTTACAAAGGCGCCGCCACTCTTCGATAAATTTCCTGCTGGCGCCCATGGACATCGCGGACGAATATAATTACTCGGGGGGGTCGCGGATTGAAAGAAATAAAAAAAAAAATCAAAAGATTTCACGGGGTGTACAAGTGTAACAGTGATAATAATAACGGGCGACGAATGACGGACGTTCGAATAAAACGATGTTGACGTTTTCAGCTCGTGCGTTAAACGATGTAATATCGCGCGGTCACCGTCAAAACCGATTCGCTTGTGTCGCGCATTCAAATTCTCCGAGTACATTTTATGACGGGGAGCCGGTCAAAACGCCGACAGCCATAACGACAACAGATCGAAATGTCGTTGAAGAACAACGGCTTATCAACAAACCTGTAAAGCTTATTATTACTCGAGTAAATATTGACAAATTAAATTGTATTCTGACCTATCTATTGCGATGTAAAACAATATCGGCCTTTTATGTTAATAAAAATCATCCGGTCCGCGTAATTTATTTTTATAAATAAATAAATGTCAAATTTAATTCATTTTCCTCTCCGCATGTAAGCATACGGTATAAATGTCGGTAAAAGCGTTCCGATTTTTACACGGTCCAAAGAGAAAATGTTGTTCTAGAGCTACTTTATTGCGACAGTAAAAAAAAAAAAAAAAATATCGAGAAGTCCGGTTAGCAATTTTACCGGTAGTGCCGATTGCGTGTAAAGTAAATACACACAATACTCGAACTTGCCCTTGGAATTACAAGTTGGCACTACAAGTTCAATAGTTTTAACGCAGTAACTACGTGTTACGATTAACTGGTATTACACTGCGGTGTGTTTTTAATTCCGTCCGGATTACGCGCCGTTCGTATTTCATCGCGGTCTCAATCTTCGTGGTTACACGCTGTACCTGTTGTGCGAGACGAGACAATAATGATATCGCCGTGTCGGTTTGTGTTTGTTAATTCGTGACGAGTGCCGGCATTTAACACGCGTGTGTTGTTTCGGTTGTTTTACGTTAAATCCGTCGATAACATTTCGGACCCTTCGGTATACCGACCGTCGCCATTGCGACGGCCGGTCGGCGGTGTCTCGTGGCGTTCCGACGTTTCGACCGTCGGCGTTTTAACGCGTCGGATGTTCCGACACCGCCGGCGTTCGGCGAAAACAGCGCGGTATAAAACGATCGCCCTGTACAGCGTTCGGCGTCGAGACGATTACACCGTGACCGCGATTTCTCGGAACGCGTATACGATGCGCGCTGTGTACACGGTACGTGATTCGTGCATTAAGAAAAAAAAAAAAAAAAACGAGTATTTTTTAAACACGATAACGCGCATACGTACGTATACGCGTTATTATTATTATTATTATTTTGTAATCTGTGATGTTCGTCGTCGTCCGATACATTATTGTTTTAATGTCCGCGCGCGTGTTCGACGATCACCGTGCGGCGCGCGTACGATCGGACGGATTTTCGTATTTCGAGCCGCCTACAAATCACGCGCGCAACGTACTTGTACGCTATATCGTTTCAATGGTTGTCGTCCGTGCGATACGCGCGCGTACGCCGCGCGCGTTATGCCGTGCGCGGACAATGCCGCGGCCGCGCGTTACGACGGAGCGGTAAAAATAGTCCCGTCGCTCGGTCACGCGTGTTTGATGGACGAAAACCGCGCTAAACCGTACGCCGCGCCGCATCGTCGGCGACCGTCTCCCGGGCGCGCCGTATTTTCCTTAATTCGCGCGCGAGAACGCACAGACTATCGGGTAACGCGACGCCGTCGAAACCGGCTCGACAACACGGCGGCGCTATGCGGTAACCGTAGACATTTCGTTGCGCGCGAAACGATTTCGCGTGTTTCACGCGCGTACGACTCGGTGGCTGGGGGGGGGGGAAAGCTCGACTTTTGTTGAATCGGCCCCCCCCCCCACACGCAACGCCCCACTTTTAATTCCGGCTCTCGTACGCAATCGCCGCCGGACGAACGTCTTGCCGTTCTCGCCGTTCCCCCCGGCCGCGGAGGGGGGGTGGGGCACCGGGCCGCCCCATCGTCCCGCCGCGGTGACGGAGCGCCCGGTCCGGAAACGGGAATGGTTCTCCAGACGGCCCGGATCGTATTGCCGATTACGGCCCGGCGAGGGCGTATAGGTGGCCGCGCGCTTTACCCACCCGTTTTGTTTCAAAACCGAGAAACCGAAAAACACGTCATGTTTGTATAAAAAAATTATCGCTCCGCGTGTATTTTATTGCCGTTTATCGCTGTTAGGTGCGGAGTTTATTTTTTTTTTCACACATTTTCGCTGAAAGTTTCGCGGCGTTACGTGGAAATGCAAGAATTCGACGATAACACCGTTGGACGGGTTTTCCGCGGTCGAAACTCCGAGCCCGCCCGGAGATAAACGATCGGCGAAAATTGAATTGATATTTCCGAAATGAAACGCTCGAAACGCTGAAAACAAAATGAAATAAATGCGTATCGCAATAACCGTAAGAACGTGGCGAGTTTTCAATTATATAATTACGGAAATAAATAAAATACGTGTTAACCATTATCAATTATACGGTTTTCATAGTGGTATACCGGGGCGGTAAGAATGAGCATTTGCATATTTTTTCGGCTCACCATAAACCCTAGCAGTGTCATGTTGCAATGATCATTTTTTTTTTTTAGCTTATTTCGATTAGTTTCAAAAGAATTGCTTTTTTCTAGTTTTCCTGATTATTTTTCGGTTTTTCGCGCGTCTCAACTCAATAAATGACACGTACCACTAAACAAATCGTAGAAATGTTTTTATTTATTTTTGTTCGCGGGAAAACCAGAACTAAAATAATTAATTTGAGAATTATATATGAAATAGAAAATCTAAGAAAACATTGGATTATTCAACGCAATAGTGGACGTGAGAAACATTTTATAAAATACATTCTTGTTTCATGAAATCAATCAATTGTCTTCTTCGGTTAAACACTTCGAAATTTATTTTTCAAAAAACCTATAATAATAATACAACGAAGAATTTAAAATGTTCTCAAAAACTCGAGTTTAATTTTTTTTTTTTTTTCTTAATGTTTCAAAGTATCGAAAACATTGTGTTTATGTATTTTTTTTCTCTGCCATTCGTGTGTTTGCGCGCGAACCGCTCGATTCCGAATAACATTCGGACGGTGTTTATAAATCACACGGTCTCGGTGCGTAATGGCCGCGGCCGTAAAGTACCGCATTTATGACGGTTTACTACTTATTGCGACGGCTGTCGTAAAAACGGGTCACCGCACAACGAGGCCATAAAATACGAGGTTTTAACGATCGGATTGATTGTCTTATCGGCGATAATGGTGTAATCGTTATGACGTTACCGCCGCGGCGGACAATGTATTCTGATTACTCGGGCGTCTGTCGTCGCCGAGTTTAATATTTTTTTTTCCACATTTTTACATATTTTCAACGTGCGGTCAAATGGTTTTTTTTTAAAATTTTTTTTTACGTGTATTTTAACGGAAAATAACCCCGAGTATTATCGGCCGGCCGGCCGGCCGTCCCCCGGTGACGAAATGAAAAAGGCGGTATTCGATTTTCACGCGGCGAAAAACGCGCGTTAATAATAACATTAACGTATTGTGATTATTAATAATCACAATATTATTACCTAAAAACGATAAAACGAACGCGACGTTTGTAGAAACGACGCGTTTCTGGGATTACCGGGCCGGCGGAACGATGCGCGGGCGGTCCGGTAGATGTCGGCGCGGGTACGCGGCCGCGCTCCGTGCGCGCGTACCGCCGCGGCAGCGACGGGCCCGGGCGCCACTGCGGGGCACCGCGCGCGCCGGCCATGACGAATTGAACGGCTATTGGCCCGGCTCCCGTCCTCCCCGCCCCCCTCCACCGCACCACCGGTCTTCCCGTAGCTCTCGCGCGCGTACACGCACACACACACACACACGCACACACGCACACACACACACACACACACGCACGCACACACCTTCGCCGCGTTCTCGGCGATTCCGTTTTAATGGGTCCTTCCGCGCGGCGGCGGCGGCTCGCTTTCCCCCGCGCCGCCGCCGCCGCCGCCGCCGCCACCGGCGCGTAGCACTGCGTGCAACCCGTTTCTCTCGAATGGCGCAATAAAAGCGAACGGGCGACGAAAACGGGAGATTCCCGTGAGGCGGCGGCGTGTGCGCGCGGCAGTGGCGGCGGCGGCGGCGGTGGTGGGGGGCTTTTTTCGAGCGCTCGCGGCCCGAGTCACATGGCACGTCCGTGTGTGCGCGCCAGTGACGATCCGATTGTCCCGTCGTTAAGTCGTCATCATAACAACTCTGGCCCAAACGCTCGGAACGTACGCACACAGTCCGCTGCAGTCTAAACGATAATAATAATAATAATAATAATAACAATAGTGAATATTATAAAATAAAATAATTATCGCCCCTGAAAAAAATTTCGCGCGTTGAACTACCGGCTACCGTCTGTCCGCGTGATTTTTTTTCGAATTTTTGTTACGTATTTTATTTGGTTTTTTTTTTTCTGTCCGTA
This sequence comes from Cinara cedri, assembly GCA_902439185.1. Classification (NCBI taxonomy): domain Eukaryota; kingdom Metazoa; phylum Arthropoda; class Insecta; order Hemiptera; family Aphididae; genus Cinara; species Cinara cedri. The sequence continues at coordinate 256,657 of CABPRJ010000987.1, read as the reverse complement.
AATTTTAATACAATAATATATTCGTTCATTTTTTTTTTTTTTTTTTTTAAATTTTTTTCCCCCGAAGTGTTCGATCGGTTTTTTTATTTTTTTTTTTTTCTGCGCCCCCTCCCGTTCGGTTCGGTTTTTCTCGATTTTATTATCAATCGTCGTCGTATTATAAAATACTACAGCGACGACCGCGGAGTCGTTAAGAAATTTTTACTACGCGCTCGTAAAACCCGAAGGCGCGCGCTCCCGCGGAGTTTTACGACCCGTCCGGATATATTTTATCACGTATACATTTATCCGCGGCGGCGACGACGACGACGACGACGACGACGGCACGACGATGACCGTTTTTACGACAAATTAAACGGTGTACTCGTAAAGCCCGCGAGAAAAGTGTTTTTCGCGTGTCCGCGTGTGTTCGCGTGCGCCCGTCCGTATAAATACGCGCGCGGTTTTTCCGTCGACTGTCCGTTGCGCACAGAAAAACCGAGGAAAAATTAATAATTTTTTTTTTTTCGAGAAAAATAAAAAACACTCTCGTCACCGGATCGTGTATATATATTCACGTAGATATACATATATACATTAATATATATACTTATATATATATATATATATATATATATTTATATATTTATCGCCGCGTGAAAATCCCCGTGACCCGTGCGAACAACGAAATACGCAACGTAACGAACGCGCCATGAATTCGTATTTCGAACAGACCGGTTTCTACGGCGGACACCACCATCACCAGACGTCGTCCGGCCACCATCACGACCAAAACGCCGTGGCCGCGGCGTACCGGTTCCCGATCGGATTGGGCATGTCTCCGTACGCGTCCTCGCAGCACCACCATCACCACGGGCTGTCGCAGGCCCGGGCCCCGCAGGACAGCCCTTACGACGCGTCCGTGACCGCGGCCGCGTGCAAGTTGTACGGCTCCGGCGGCGGTGGCGGCGGTGGCGGCGGCGGCGGTGGCACCGGGGCCGGCGGAGGCGCCGGCGGCGGCGACCAGTCTTCGGCGGTCGCGGCCACCGCGGCCGGCCTCAACTACACCAAGACGGAGCCGTGCGTCAGCGGCGGCGCCGGCGGGAAATCGGACGCGGCCTCCGCGGCCCACCAGAACGGCTACGCGTCGTCTCCCAAAGACGTCGTGTGGCCCGGCACCGGCGGGTCCGCCCCGGCCAACGGGTCCTTGCTCAGGCCCAACGTGTGCACGCCGGAGTCGCGCGTCGGTTACGGTTCCGGGAACAGCGTGTCCGGCCTGGACGGCGGCGCCGGCGCCAGCCCGAACTCGGCCCGCAACTCGGCCGGTTCCCTGTCCGCGTCGTGGAACACTTGCGCCGGCATCAACAACAACGGTCACCAGCAACAGGCCCTGCAACTCAACCAGCAGCAGAACAACCATACGTTCTACCCGTGGATGGCCATTGCAGGTCAGTCTCTAGGTACAGACACGAAAAAGAGTATTTTTTTTTAAATATTATTTCTCTCTTACGACGTAATTATGCATGCGACGAGAACAAAAATTTTCAGCTTTTTTTTCACTTATTATTATTGGATGGGGAAAAAAAAATTAGAAAAAACCATAAAAAAATTTTTTTAGTTGAAACTTAGAAAAAAAAATTTTTTTTTTTATACTCGATAGGTAATAATTGGAAAAATAACTAAGACCGAATTTATGAACGATTTATATTATGATTGTACATTGTTATAAAAAATAATAAAAAAAAAAAACACAAGTACCAATTTACAAAAATTTAAAAAATATGTAGACGTTCCGGCTCGAGCGTGTATATTTTGTTTTCTCTCGTGATATTTTCTCCGGGTTGTTTTTTGCTTGCGGCGTTATAGGTTCGCCGGGGAAAAAAAATCACCCGCCTCAACAATACTATAAAAACGTCGTTAAACAGGAAAATCCGTCCGTTTGAACTGATAAATAATTCGGGTTGACGCGGCGTGTTCTCGCGATTCTCGGGGGCTGAAAAAAAAAATCGTGTCGATCAAAATATTGTTTATAATAATGCAATTCAAATAATATAACCCGTCATTCGGTTCCCGTTCGATCGAAAAATATTATCATTGTAATTTCTGTAAAATTAAAAAAATCATAAAAAAAAAAAACAATTTTAATCAATATAGAATATAATTTTAATACGGCGATCGATGTTATCTGCCCGTGTGCACTTCCCTTATCGTTTCGGCGAAATAGATGTTTTAATCAATTTAAATCGTACATACAATTATATGCGCACAGACAGCCAGGTGTAAGACATCGGTGCACGTGCAAATGAGGTTAAGTCAACGGTTTGTGCGGGAAAAAAATCAGTATATTTCTATGCATATGTATTGTTTGTGCTTTTTAGCACCTATAACGTGTTGTAGTTTAAGTGGGAATATTGTCGAACGAAAAAAAATAAAACGTTCGTCGACTCGAATCGCTATTTTTTTTTATTATTATTATTGTTATTATTGCATTCAATCGCATATATGTATTTTGCGCGGAGTCGATTTCGGTCGCTGCGGACCGCTGTCGAAATAGTCTTTATTACCCGCCGGATCGCGCGCGTGCACGATCCCGCTTTTGATCGAGATTTCCCACGTTTCACATTTCACACATTTCCCGGTCGTGAATTTCGATACCCGACGGGACAACGGCCCCCCCCCCCCCTCGTCGGCGGCCGATGAAATTCGCTTGCGCGAAAAGCCGCGACGCGAGCGGAAAAACCGGAGCGAGATTCCCGGCGGGAGAGTCGCTTGGCGCGGACGGACGGGAAGGATCTCTCCCGGTCGTCGCGTGTGCCGTACAGTGAAATCCAACGCGCCGAGCTCGGAATCTGAAAGAAATACAAAACAAAACCCCCCCCCCCCAATTGTAGCGTGTGCCAAAACGATCAAATATTCGTATAGACCGACCCGGAATTCGCACCGCGACAATTATCGTTAGAAGGAACCGAGTCGCGCGCGCGTTCCGACGGAGAAGTTCCGACAGTCCGTCGGCTGCAGAACACCCGGACCGTAATCTCATTATGAAACGCTCGCGCGCGTTTCAAATTGCGAATTTCGTCCGTGACGGCCGCGCGATTTGTACGACATTTGATCGTCGTAACATCGTTGCATCCGTCGCAGGCGTAAATTCCGGGGGCGACAATATTACGCTACGCGCGCGTACGCAGGCTTTGTATGTATGTATATTATTTTTATTTTTTTTTTATTGGACCTGTTGCTCGATCCGTAAACGCGTTTCGACGTTCTACCGCCGTGGTTCACCCTCCCGAAACGTCGACGGCGATAATACTCGTTCGACGATTTCCGTAGAAAACCCGACCCCCCCCCACCCCTGTCCCCTCGGGCGTACAATTAATTCGTTTATATTAACGCGCGCGTGGTATACGTTTCGTTCCGCGTTATGGAAAAAAAAAAAAAAAAAACAAAAAAATTACAAATTCTCGAGCTTACCGGATTTACGACGTTTTCGCGCACCATCGGGTTTGCTGCGCCGTCGTAATCTCTTTTGTTTCTCGGTCGCCGGAAACGCGCGGCACAGGTGAATACACGGGGCGGTCAAGGAGCCGGAAAGCGGCGATTTTCCCCCCGTTGCGTTTTCGTATATAATAACCCCCCCCCCCGCTCACCCAGGCGTTGATCCGGCGAAACGGCGGTGATTAAAAAGGGACCGGATCCGTCGTCGCGTGCACCCGAGATCGGTTTCACGTCCGTCCGGAGAAATCCGTACGGAAAAACGAGTGAAAAAAAAAAACCCGGCGGCCAAAGCTCTCGTCGATCTCGGGCGGCCCGGACGACAAATCCGAATCCGTTTTCGTGTCGGCGATTGTTCGCCGTGTGTTTGCAGTCGGACCGAATGCGCGTCTGGATTCCCGTGCACAAAGACGCGGCGGTTCCGATCACCTCGGGGTAATAAAAAAAAAAAAAAAACCATTTATAAATATACACGACCCGATATAATAATTACAGCCCGCGATTGCAACGCGTATAATACGACCGTGTATTATATACTTATAATAATAATAATAATGTATACGTGTTTATATAGCTGCGGCCTGATACGTTTTTAATATTATACTCGTGTTAGCGGCGTAAAAAAAAAAAAACGAAAAAAAAAATTGAAAATTTACACGCTGTACACGGTTGACGCCGCGGCGGCGAAACGAGCGTGCCGCCGATAACGTCGGGCGCGCGGGCGCGTTCGCGGAGCAAAAGTAAATGTCAATTTTTTCTAATGGATTCTCGAGGGGCCGCGAACAACCGGCTGGCGGTTCGCCCCCGGGCACAATCGCGTGCACCCGAGATCGCACAACGTGCCGCGCTCAAACCCGCAGGGTGTTATCGTGACGGGGTGACGGACAGACGTGCCGCAGAAATCGCCGCGAGAACGTGGACTCTTACCCATTTTTCGCGGACGCCGTTAAAGGCGCCCGCGCGATGTTTTGCGCGCGCTCGTTGCGGCTAACGTCAAATTGCCGTTCGGTTCGCTACGCGACGGCGAATATGACCGGCCCACAGCTGTTGTCCGACCTGAAACGTGCGGACGTTTTATTTCGGTCGGCCCCCCCCCCGCGTTCGTGCGCGTCGGTTTTTTTTTTCCCGGACGTTTCCAACGAGACGGCCCGTAATGGACCCGTCGAATCGCAACGTCTCGCGCGTTTCGAATTTCGGAAAAACCGGCACTGACGGGTATTGTTCGTGTTTTACATACTTCCGAGCTTGACGAATACACTATTTACGTTTCGTAACAAAGCCTGTCCGCGATCCGTTTCGAAAACCGCCGGCACGCGCTCGGTCGGATGTACCGAACGGAAATTTGACATTATCCGGTTTTCAACGTTGGCCGCGTACCATATAATAGTACACGTTATACAGGACGATTATGTTATCGATGGCAATTGCACAGCGGTCGCGTGCAAAGTCTCCCTCTCCCTCCACAAAAACAATAACCTATTCACGACTCTGTGCAGTCGGACTACAAACCCGTTTTCCGGCCCACGCACAAACGTATCGATGTCCAAACAGTGCAGTAGCGGCACCCACTACTGTATTTTTTATTCGAAATTCAAAATCCGCAAATGTTTGTCCGCGTAGAATACGCGTACTATTCGTTTATCCCCACGGCCTGTATACCACCCCGGATGTCACTATACTAGAGATGCGACGAACAGTTCTATTTTCTAATCGAACGATTTTCGAACCGTACCAAACACCCAATAGTTCGAAAATCATCCGATGCCGACACAAATACGACGTTCCGTGGGGGGGGGGGATAAATCGGCCCTGTTACGAAAAAGAAAAATTATATTTTATTCGCATTATTGGCGGTTTTATAATCGTAAATCAGTCGAGAAGCCCGAGAACCTGGGTTTTTCACCCAAACCTAACCTGAGCTATTTACTTTTTCAATGTTCGGCTCGGAGTCGGACAGAATAATTTAAAAGTTCGGTTCGGGTCGCGCGCGCCCGGACAAAACGATCGCTCCGTATACGTACGTCCGCCGCCGGTATAATTTACACGTACGGCCGCGTGCGACGAGCCGGCGTACACACACGACGTTAATATGATAATAATACGCGTGTTTTCGTATTGTACGGACGATTTAAAAGGTCGTTGGTTTAAGTGGTGCGCGGCGCGGCAACGGCACGATTTACGCGCGAGTATGCGACGGGTGCGCGCCGTTCGACGGCGTGTGTGTGTGTGGGGGGGGGAGGGCGATTCGTTCGATCGGCGCGAGATTTAGAGCGGCGAACCCCCCGAAACGACGTCGTTATTGTTGTCGCGCCGCGTATAACATTGTTAACAAAACAGTGTAAATAATCGTACAGGTAGCGTGGTAATACGATAATAATAGACGGGCGCCGGTCTCCCCGGTATCCGGTGTTGCGCACGAGAAACGCGGTGTCGCGCGGGAATGGCGGACGGGCCGATACCGCGACGGCCGTGTTTCGCGGGTTTCGTAGGCGATTCGCGTACGGTGAAACGATTCTGAGCGGGGTCGCAGCCTCGCGGACGGAACCGGCGACGGGAATCGAATGCAGTAACACGCGATCGCCCGGGCGAGAAAACGTCGGTCCCCCGCCGTACAGCGGGTTTCCGGGCCGACGGACCGCGATTTCCGCGATGGGAAACATCCGGTTCGCTCGCGGATCCAAATGAACATTTCGCCGTCGTCGCGCACGCCCACCGTGCGTGCGTCCGCGCGTCTCGTACGCAAATAAAATATGGGAACAATAACGATAACGGGTGTAAAAAAAAAACTTTATAACGCGTTCGGTTTTCGTTTTCGTTTCGGACGATGAATCATTAGTCTAATGTTATTATAAATACGTTACGAAACCCATCTTAGATACCTCTGTGTATAGCGCCGCGACCCGCAGTCCTCAAGTTCAACATTCCCGTAATAAACGTTTGAAACGGTTTTTTTTTTTTTTTTTTCTCCACAATAATATCGTGCCGGAATATCATCGTATTATAATATTATTCATTACGTATATAACAATATTAAATCGGGTATATTATGTTATTTACGACCGCCGTGTGCACACACACACACACACACACACACACGCACACACGTAATATATTATACAGGTACTCCGATAATTCATATTGTTTTTTAAGTTTTTTTTTTTTTTTTTTTTCCCGTATTTTCCATCGTCGTCTAGCGCTTCGCACAATAGAATTATCAAAAAATAAAAATAAAAACAATAAAAAATACCCGCGATGCAATGTCAATTCATTATCGTTATGGGTGCCGAATTTATTACTATAATCGTTGAAAACTGTCATAGGTACCTCTCTATCTATTGATTTCGCGTCGAAATCGCGATCGGATGAAATCCGGTCGAAAAATCGCGGGAGCGTAAAGCAGTATAATTTATTAGTTAAAAAAAAAAGTACAATATCTATATATATAAAACTGAAATCAAGCAAAAGAGGAAATCTTTGTTTACGGTTTGGCTTCGAAACTTCTTATCCAATTGTCATGCAGTTTTTTTTTTAAATGAAAGAGCATATCACGGAGCAGGTTTTAGGCATAAATAAAGTCCGATAATGTTAGCCAACAATTAGTTACACATGAAATCCAAATACCACTGACTCACTGATCGCTGTATCTCAAAAACTACTCAACGTACGGACTTGAAATTTGGAACGGAGGTTCCTCTCATATTTTCGCCGTCCAGTTAGAAAGGATTTTCAAAAATGTTGCGTTTCAGTGGAGTAATTAACGATTGTAATTATACACTGCCGATACGTATTGTGCGGCCCGCGGGTTTCCAGCTACCTGCAACCTATCCTTTTTGTTCGTCGTCGTCGTCGTGGTGTAGATAAGAATAACGATTCCGAGAATAAAATTGTTTCGAGAAGTTTATCGATAAAAATAATCTCATGCATCGCGCGTACAACCAATACTCCTATTTTATTATAACCAACGATGAAATGCGCACCGGTAACATAAACCAATACACATACAAATTCTGTTTATAGCATTAATTTGGATATTAGGTTATTATGCATATCATCGGTAATTATGAATTTAAGACGGTAAATGGTAATACATGGCGTTTTCTGATTTCTCGCGAATTTCAACAAATTCAGCTGGTTGTATTGTATAACAGACGCGCGAAAAACTACGGACGAAATAGTTAATACCGTACTTGTTATTGTATCGCGCGCGCGAGACGAATTTATAAATCGTTCCGTCTATCGAAAACGATTTCCACGCTGTTAATAATATTAATTTTCTAGTCGGAAAACGACTCGATAATTGATATTACACGGAAAACTTCATTAGCGATTTTCGCGTGCCGTTATATAATACGATTCCGTTTGCGTTTTTTTTCTTTTTTCTCGAGTCAGATTCGGCTGACGTCACCGTAGGTCTTCCGAAACAGTGCGTCGTATCATGTTCCGTGGCGAACTTTCAACGTTTTTCCGGGAGGATTGGAGGGGGGGGGTGACGGTCCCGGAAAATGCGTTTTTTTCAACGGACGCTTTATGCGAAATTATATCGGTTTCCGGATCTCCCCCCCGTAAATGTGCCGCCCGATTCGCGCGGCCGCCGGCGGTCGGGAGTGCGTTACCGCTACGCGCCGACACGCGTCGTAAATAACAATAAAAAAAAAAAAAAAAAAAAAAAAAAAAAACAATGACAATAAACGCGCGTCGATTTCGTCGGCCCGCCATTACAATTGAATGTTTCAATAATCGCAATATTGTGTTGTGATCGTTGCACACGACAACGGCGATTGTCGTCGCCCGCGTCACGTCATCATTCCGTGCGCGTTTCCGTTCGCGCGAATAAAATGTTAATAACGCGGCGCAGCGGTACGCGCGGTCAAGTCAAGCGGGCGGGCGGACGAAACGGTCGCACGGAGATACCTGCGCGTTACGCGAAAACCGTACCCGGTCGGCACGCGATAGCGCACGACGCGGTTACGAACCGGTCAAAAACGACGACGGACGACGACAACGAGCCGGATAGATGAAATAAAAAAAAAAAACAAAAACGAGATTGCGCGGTCATATCCGGGGATGCGTACTGCGTGATGGATACGCGTGTTCCGCGTCGTGGATATCGGGCCCGGAGTCGCGGATAACGATCGCGGGAACGACGGCGATCGCCACCTATTCGTTGCCGCCACTGAGTGTACCCATTACCATAGCGGTTCTTTTGATATGTATTTTGAGCCAGCTGTGACACGTCGGACCAACACCTGTATAGGCTGTGAGGGAAGGTGCAACGGACGGGAGAGGCGAGTGACTTTAATCCAAACGGAACGGGCGGTAGCGGCCCGGACCAAATGGCACCGTAAAAGACGCGGAGAACGATGCGGAGTGGGAAGTAATTAAGCCCATTTAAGAGGTGTGCCGGCGAGGCGAATGCGAGAAAAGGTTACCGCGGTTATGGTCGTCGCTCCTATGCCCCGGGAGCCACGCGACCTTACGGTTTCTATTATAACGCGGGCCGACGACGTTAACGCGACCGCCGTCTTCCGCCCCGGGCTATACGCTATTTGGTATATAATAAAAAAAAAAGTGTTTTTTTTTTTTTTCATTATTATTCTCGGCGATCGACCGGTAGATCGCGGACGGTTTCAATGTCACTTCGTAACAATGTACAATTAGTAGATAAATCACGATCGCCGATAATATTTCTATCTTTAACGGCCAGTAGATCGTTGTTTTGTCGCGAGTCCAATCAAGTGGAGTCCAATCATAATATATTTAATTTATTAAAATATTGTTATTAGAGTCTTAACATAATAAAATTGTGACGAAAACCGTTATTTAAACGTAGATTTTAATTGTATTATTATTAATACGCTCGTATTAATATTCTTATCAATTCATTTTTTTAACGACTTATGTTATCACAAATGTTTAATGTTGCGTGTTCAAAAGGGCTCAGCCCGTATAATTAAAATAAAATATAAAATACCTGTATATTATATAGGATATGAATAATTATACAGTCGGTGATCAAAGGATACATAATATATGGTAATATAATAACATAATATACAGTGTGTCTCGACCGAAATCAGTTTGGCTTGCCCCCGCACTACAGCATTCCCGGCGTAGGATTCGGGGGCAATAAGCGGGCTACAAACTCTCGCCCCTCAAAAAAAAAAATCTAATCAAAATGCGCAGTTTGGCCTCCTTAAACCCTTACCCCCGCGTCGTACGTCCAAGAGTCTAAGAGACCCGTATAGTTAATAACTGCGTACGTGATGTGTGCGAAATTCGGTTTTTTTACCGCGCGATTACGGCCGTTTTCGTATTGTTATACCGGGCGTTTTTTTTTTCTTACTTCGCGCCCGAGTCGAGTATTACGTCGATTCGATTGGCGCCCGTGTGGTAACGTTTCCCGGCGATAACACGAATTCGCAACGGCCACTGTGCATAAATGCCTATACCGCGATTATACCGTTATCATACACGGTAGGCGTGTTAGGTGGCGCCGTTCGCGTGTAAAACCGGAAAAATTTTAGCGCGACGGCGTGAGCGCGCTTAAAGAAATCCCGTTTCCCCCCCCCTCCCACACACACACACACACACACACCGCCCCTCCTCTGTTCGATTATTGTTTCGCGTGTGCGGCCGGTATGCCCGTACGTCATACTGCAGACACTTGACATTGGCATTGTCGTCCCGGCGGACACACGCGTCCGTTTCGTTTTCCGGACCCGCGGTTATCACCAGAGAGTTGGCCGCGGCACCGCTAAATAGTGCGCCGCCGCCGCCGTCGTCGTCGGCAATACTCGAACGGATTGACCGATTCCCCGACCGTACCGCGGCCGTCGTCGGACGCGTCGGTCCGTTTAGATAGAAAAAATCAAAATTCGTCAACGCGCATAATAACTCGCGTGAAACTGCGAGCGTGTCGTTGGCGGATTTTCAATTTCGCGTATATACTGCGGCGCGCTTGTTGGCGCGTATGACACGCGGACCGAACATCGAACAATTGATATGTACGCGCGCGCACAGAGACGTAGAGTCCGGCAAAGTTTACAGCGATGTAATACCGCGGGGGCGAACATAATTGTTGTGTCCGCGTTGTTGTGCCGCTCGCCCTCGCCCCGGGTCGTCGCGCGCTCAAACGTTAACGTGTTTACAATAACAACACCTATAATATTATTGATAATTCGATTCGACACGCGCTCCGCTATTGCTATGTGATTCGATATTTTATTGCGGCGGCAAAACAATAAAATTACACCCGGCAATTCTACGTCGGCGCGCGCATAAACACAATAATCGACAATTTTTTTTTTTTTTTTCTGTCTTCTCGAACTAATAATGTTATTAAATTTTTTTTTTATTTTTTTTTTAACTTCCGTAAACCTATAAATATATATATATGTGTGTGTGTGTGTGTGTGTGTACATAATTAAACTGAAAAACGTATCGATTGACGGCGGCCAGTACCCGTGGAGAATATCGCGTTCGTATAGTAATTATATTGACGGTCGTGTTAATGAATCTGTATAATAAATCATTTATGCGTATATTATTATACGTTACGTAGGCAGGTGTGTACATGATATATACATTTATACTGTGTATTATTATGAATGGTTTTCGACACAATGAGGTGCCAATTATTTTGGAATGTTTGTGCGCGGTCGACGTATACGTATACGTATAGACGTACTATCCGCAGTTGTTTTATTTTCTATTTTTTTTTTTTTTTTTTTTTTATCTATAGAAACTCGAATTTCTTCATTTTTCCGCGTGCTTAAAACGACAACGTTCCGTAGGTATATGCCGTTTTGTTTCGTCCGTTTCGATTGTAATTGTTCGGCGGCGATGGGAAACAATTTGTTTACGCTGTATACGCATAAAGTGTCCGTTGAAAACTAACGACTCGCCGTTATTAATCTGACCGAGAGGCATTTACAACGCGGCAAGTTTTAAATGGCATAAGAATCGTAATTATAAAATCGATCGTTTTAAAACAGATTTATTTAAGAGAGTGCGACATTTTTTTTCCAAAGTATCAAACTATGAAAACAACGATGCATAGGTATTTTATTGAGACATGCGTAACATGTTTGGGGATGCTCGTATAAAACAACGAAGATGTATACCAACCAATAATGACACGCGAATAAACGTTTATGAAAATCGTTTTTATTGAAAAATACTTACGTTTAAATACTAACAAAGTAGCTATAGGGAACTCGCGTATATTGCAATGTGCAATTATAACTTTTCCATTTTAAATAACACGAATATTCTAAATATACTTAGTTTTTTTAAAAAAAAAAATTTAATTTAACATACTTTTATTAAATATTATTTTATCGGTGTATGTCTAATTATTCAAATACGTCTGTCCCTAGAGAACAGTGGCGATGACACACGGTACGTATAAGCACTGCGAGTACAGAGTGCAGCCATGCGTTATTATGAAAAATATTCTTTGTTCAAACACGGTGTGTACCTATATACGAAAGGGGGCGTTCCTATTGGTAATTCACGAGGATTTACTCGTTCGAGGTGCGAGGGGGTAAACAATTGAAAGAGATTTTGAAATAAATAAGCTAAAAAACGATTCCGGACATAACTGCCAATTTTCATTTAAAAATCCTCCGAAAAAATCGCCGGTTCGCGATAAATAGATCACACTGTATATCATCATAAAACACTCTGGCTGTATTATTTAAATTGTATAGATTTTAAGAGTTCGTGTTTTAAACAATATTAGTGCGTCTCTTGGAATAGTGTAAAAAAAAAAAAAACCACCGTCGCACCGCAGACCGTTTTTTTCTTTCGTTTCATTTTTTCGTTATTACCTAATACATTATTACGTTGGCCCGTTCGCACGAATACAAAAATTGTTTACGCGAGCCCTCCGTATACGCGTGTAAAAACAAAAAAAAAATAAAAAAAATAAAATACGACTCGACACGAGCTATTATTATAATAACCTTTCTATTCTACGCACCTGTATATGAAAATGAATAAAAAAAAAAAAAAAAATCCCCGACAGTCGTAGGTGCGAGGCTACGAAACAAAATCCATCGATTTTTCGTTCTTTATGTAACTCGAACATTATCTATTTCGTTCCGATTTCGGGTCGTATCGTTTTGAATATGAACGCGTCCGATTAATCTGTTCGTTGCGCATCAATACTATACGCGTTTGTATACGAATCCCGGTGTGCGTGTAATACAACAACGTAACACACAACGGTTATGACGTATGACTGGGACGGCCGGACTTTTGTTTGTTTTTGGTAGAAACCCGCTGAGAATACCCCGAGGATCTGGACACGAAATAAAAAAAAAAAAAACGCAAGTCGACGACCGACAACCAGCTGCGGCGGTATACTGACCGTTTACGTCGCATTGTTAAAACAACGTTTTTCACCGTCGCGCTTTTATTATTGACACTGTAAATCGCGTACGCGTATACGGCAATTACCCGCGTGACAGCGGCACGCGAACGCCGTCGGGCCGCGCGTTCGAAACGGTCGGCCGCCGCGCGCGAAAACGAAATCGGTTCAGACAACGGGAGATGACGGGACGCTGCAATCGTCCGCGATCCACCGGCGGGAACACGCGGTATTGTGCACGTTGCTTACAATGGCGCCGCGGACCCCGGAGGTCATTTTACTTTTGATAATATCCCGTGACGTTGCACGCCGCTAATAAATGGCCTAATGGTTTTACAACGGTTCGCGACTGGGCGCCGCGTTCCAATAAATCGCGTTGTACAAAGTTTGAAAACGCCGTGTTGCAAAACGGCGGCGGCGGCGGCGACGAGGCGCGCCTCGTCGTCGATTATTTTCGCTCGTACGCGCGCGCGCGTGAAAAATATTTACCGAGATTGTTACCGATAACAATTGTTGATCGTTACAATGCCGCGGCACGCATTGAATCGGACTCTCGGACGCTCGGACGGACGACCGCGATTGCGTTTTCGCGCGTTTTGCGTTTAAACGTCGAAACGTCGAATCGCTCGACGTCGGCGGGCGGCACGGCGGCGTGGGGTACGGAAAGCCGCGTTCAGTTTTCGTTCGCTTTCCCCGCGGATTTTCCGAGGCGCGGGCCTAATCAATTCGCCGCGTCCCCGTAACCTACGCGCGGCGTGCGCGCGTGTGTGTTTTTCTATCGAATTAACAATACTCGAGTCGTACCGCGGCGGCGCATAACTCGCTGCGGGCGATATGATACACGCGGGTACGCCGGGGCAGTGTTACCGCACGGGTACGACGCGAGAGCGTACATTTTTAATTACACGTTATGTTCCGTGTACACCGCAGCAGTGGTGTTGTTAACGAAAACTTGTCGTGCGCACAGCCGCGGTACCGCGCCCCGGCCGGGTCTCCCGTGCGACGACGAATGTTCCCGTGCGCGCGATTTGATTTATGCGCGACGGGACCGGATCGAGACCGAAACGGCGTTCGGCCGTATACCGCGGCGCCGCCGCCGACACGGAATGCCGATAACGGCGCGGCCCGTACGCAATAACGCCGTAGCCGCCGTACGCACCGTTTCCCTGTTTGCGCGCCGACGGATTACCGTAGCGATAATCCGTAACGGCCCCCCGACACGAACGGCGCGGCGCGGTCAGGCGGTTTACGGCGTTTACGCGCGGCGACATTTCGCCGCGTGCACAAATGTCGTGCGTGCGCCGTCACGGACCCGCGACGCATATCCGCCCCGGCGTACCGTACCGGCGTGTTTCTCACGTTTCCGCGCCAGCGGACCGCGGAACTCTTCTCAGTCGCAACACGCGCCGTCCGTTCCCGGGATGGGACGAGGGGGGGGGGGCGGCGGCGGGGGAAAGCGTCCCCGGCCGCGGTTTTCCGCGTACAGTTTTCGATACGGACGAATCAAAATAATACTAACAATAACATGGGTTGTTGCTGGTTATTGACCCGGAGCCCTTCTTTTGGCCGCGCCGGCGTCGGAGACGTAACCGTATAAAAAGACGCGTACGACGAAACGAAAAAAAAAAAATAATAATAATAAAAAAGTTCGGTTTCGTATGTGACGTAATGTTGCGGGTGTTTTCGTCAGCTGTTTTTCGTGTGTGTGTGTGCCAAGGTCAACGGCTGACCCAATTGTCGGGGCCGTTTACCCGGGCGTAGGGTCGTAACTCGTTTCCTGCGCTACCGCCTGCACCCTCCTATTATTATACGCGCGTTACTCTAACCGAATTGTGTGCGCCGTCGTTGTCGACACAATAATATCGTGCTCGCGCTTGTGTGTGTGTGTGTGTGTGTACAAAAATGGCCGCGATAGGAGTACATCAAAAAAAAAAAAAAAAACACGACACCGTTTAACGATTTGTCCGACAGATGACGCGCGTTTGCCGAACGCCGCCGCCGCCGCGCGCGGTCGTGACGATAAATTCGAACGGAGAAATAAAATTAAAAAAAACCCGTCTCGCGGGCCCGCGCGCGCGGAGGCTCCCGGACATTTATTGGCTGTTAACGGTTCCGTAATCGTCCATAATAATACTACGACGACGACGACGGCGATAATAAACGCTCGTATATTATTATATTGTTATCGTTCGGGTTTTTTGTCGTTCCGCCGAACGCGTGTCTACTGCCGCAATGCACACTATGCGCGCGCGCGTGTTGTTTTTTTTTTTTTATTCATTTCACGGTTTCGTCTGTACACCGTAAACGCGGTGTATTATTTTTATTGTATACGCGCGTGAAAACACTTATAGCCAGTGTTTAATATAACATTAAAAACTATTCGCCCAAAGCGATCGTATCGGACGCGATCGCGCGTTTCGTCCACGGGGGAGGCAGGGAAACAATTCGATATACATTCGTTTTCAATCATTTTTTCTTATTGAAGACTATATTGTATACGCAACTCGGCCCGCGGACTCTGCCTCGTTGTTGGAACTCAATCGAGGCGGGTGTGAGTGGGTGGGGGGACGGGAGAGCGATTCGAACATTTGTAACGCGCCGCGGTCATTGCCCGGCTGTATTAGAAGATCGCGGATAAAAAAAAATAGGAGCCGAGGAGTCGAGCGGTCCACCCGTCGTCGTGGCCGTCGTCCCTCAGCTACACCGCTGGAGGACATCCGTCTTGTAACGGTGTACGGTATGCGGGCGACGGCGCGACCGGGATTCGTTTCCGCAATTTCCGGATGGGAGGGGCGGGCAGCGGAGGGGTTGAGGATTTCAAACAAACGCGTTACCCGGACGGGGGTTTTCGGGGTGGGGGGGGGGGGGGGGGGGCGGACGGTGAATGTCGCCGACCGCGTTCCGAATCGCGACGGCGAATACGGCCGTGGATTTAACGTGCGGAGAAAAATCGAGAAAAAAAAAAAAAAAACGAAAAATCCGCAAATCTCCCCGCGGACGCAACGGTACAGATCGCGTGATCGCCGTTAGAAAAGTAATACCTGCGCGAGCACATTGCGTCACTCGACTATTATTGCAACGGCCACCGGTGCCACTCACTCGTATTGCCCGTTACGCACTCGCCGCGCGGCAGTATCACGACCGCGTTCGCCGTAACCTTCCCCTAACGCGCGACACCTCGGACGCGGTATTTTTCACGCGCGTACTACCGGCCCGCCGACGGTGAATTCCACACCGCGTGCCCCGTACGACATCGCCTGCACTGTACGACGATTCATATCGTTGCGCGGCGTTGCATCGCGGCCGTAATGTCAACACGCCGCTGTGCCGCAGCAATCCGATTGTAAACGACCGCGGACACGCGCACGAATATCGAAACGCTATCGTTGCGGAACGCGGCACTCGGCCGTAAACTCCCGTAAATTTTGTTTCGTTTCGTTTTTTTTTTTTTCTTTTCGTCCGAATTCCGCGATACAACGCCCGCGCAAAAATAATAATAATAATAACAATAATAACACGCGTATACAAGTACATAATAGCAATAGATGTTTTGTAGGTTTTTTTTTTTTTTAATTTAAACACCGAAATTATACGCGAAACTAAATATTTATAGTATACACTCTCTATAATGAACGTGTAAAAAAAAAAAAAAAAACCCCGCATTATTATCCGCGTGTTTGTCCGTTTAAACGGACGCGCAATAAATAACGCAATAATTGTATATTATTATTATATTACACCTATTTATGCGTAGATAGATTTTCGCACGTTGTTTTGATGCGAAATGCCGTTATTGTTTTATGCAAATATTATGCCGGAACATCGTCGCGTATACTGAAAAACAAAAAAATTAAATTAACAAAGTATCATATTTTATACGTAGCTGCTCGTAGCAGTTTGGTAAATAAAAAAAAACCTATGAAAAACGACCATATAATAATAATAACAATGAAATAATTTAATTCATTTTTAAGAGTTATACAAAAATAATATATCGCTATGCAATGTGACGTGACGGTTACATTTTTTATAGGTTTTTTTTTAATAAAATGTCATTTTTATCGAGTTTTTCGGTCATACGCCTATAATGGGTTTTCGGCATTTCAATTGCTTTACAATTTACATAGTTACAAATTACGAATCTTGGTCAGAAATCTGAAATGGCGAAAATATTGCAATAATCATCGTGTGCGCATAGATTTTACGATTTTAAGACGTATGTGTTCCTGTTTGCTCCGGAAACACTCAGCATTTACGCCGAATGAATATACTTTGACTACATGTGTACACTGCAGAGAGCAAAACACCCGTAACTATTCGCCCCTCAGAATCGTTTTACGATCGCAACAACGGTTTACCGTCGCTTAATCTTTTAAATTATTCGTTTCAAAATCGCCGTATTATAAACGTTATTATTTTTCGATTCTTTTTTTTTTTATTATTATTTCTTCCGAAATTTGCACTCTAACCGCACATACATAAAGTATTCTTACAATATGATAATAATTTACCTATTATATATATTGTGGTGTTTACAGAATCCATTCGTACCTGCAGTGCACTGTACCTACCTATATATGAAACAAAACGGTTTCCGGTCGTAAATTATAAATATTTTATAATATACCTATGTGGTAAAAAAAAAATTAAAAAAAAAATATATATATATTAAAGCGCACTCGAATACGCCGCGGGATCGTGTAAAATAGATATTTTCGATTTGCTATACACCGCGAGTATATTATAATATTATAATAGTAGTATTATATATATATTTTTTTTAAGGTGAACGTCCTGTCGCGGGTCCGCGTACACACAAATTATTATTATTTTAATATTACAAAGCGCATTATCTCGTATACAACAGAAAAAAAAAAATAAAAAATTATAAAAAAAAAAAACAAAAAATAGACGAACGGTTTCGCGGCCGTAGAACATTGCGCATAATATAATACGTTTATGTTTTATAAAAATGTTATTAATAATATGGGTGAACGTGTATCTCGTTAAACGTTTTTTATGTTTTTTCGAATTCACTCTTATAATAACACATACATGTATAGGTAATACATGTATCGCGACCGTTTGAAACGTTACAGGGTCACTCGTAGGTAGGTGTAATACGCATACATACGTATTATGGATAACGTCGTGTACACGAATCGGAAAAAAAAAAATCATTCGACGACGATTTGTCCTCAGGACTGCCGAACGGCCGGGGCACACCTAAAAAAAAAAAAAAAATTCACAACGATATTATACACCGCGTCTGCAGGTTTCGAATTTCCCCCCTCTTCCCCCAGACAGGTCGAGGAGTATAACAATAATAATAATTACTGTATCGTATTTTGCACCGTGCATGTATATAGGTACGTGTACGGTTTACGAGTCGCACACGCATACACACACGCGCGTTATATTCGCCTATATATTATATTATAATAACGTGTATATACACGCGTACAATTGCAGGATTTATTGATCAACCCGAAATATAAGCCGCGCACAAACACGCGCATTTTAGCCCCTCTCCCCCTTCCCCGAACCCTCCAAACCCCCCCCNCCCCCCCCACCCCTCACCGTACGTACATATGCGCTTTCACAAGTTTTCCGACGCGCACCGCCGCCGCCGCAATCCTCTTTTTGGAGTCCGGCCAATAAATCCGTTGCGACAATACTATATTTACGACAATATAATAATATATACGCGCACCGGTGGCCGTCGCCGTACGGTAATTTTTTTTTTTTTAATTTTTCGCCGTACACGCACCGGGGTCGAAACGAAATTTTCCCCGGGTACCTACAGAGATATATGTGCGCGCGCATACGGCCGTTCGTCCGTCAGTGGCGACGCGAATTTTTCTCTGTTTTCCGTCTGCGGCGCGGTTTCGGTAACTAACTGTAAACCCCGTCCCCTCTCTCCCTCCCCCCCACCCAATACCCCCCGTACGAGTCCGGAACGGGAACCGTACGATGCCGGTTTTATGACGCGACGCGGACTACAGACACTGCTTAAAACCATCGAATCAAATGCAACTGTAATTATGAAAACATTTGCGCAGAAGACGGAAATACAGTCGTAACAGAAAAACCGAGTAAACAACGAGTGTTTATTACACCAACAACAGTGTGAAAAAAATATTTTATTATTATATTTTCCACTAGATGAGAAGGTCTCCCAGCCAACAATAAGCTTCTGTATTACGTCTTATATTGTTTCCACCCATTGATCTTCTTGCGATTGCAGTACATATAGTCGGCTGTATATTTTAAACTTAAACACCACCTTACACGTTTCCAACTGCGTTCGAATTGAATGCCTGTGTGTTTGTGTGTGTTTTTTTTTTGTTTTTTTTACACGGCGTTTAAATAGTGTAATAAATACTTGTTTTTTTTTTTTTTTTTTATGGCTTTCTGTTTCGTCTGTTCGGATCTTATTTCATGATTTTAAGCGGTTATCCGCATCGTCATAAAACCGTTGGCCACGTTATCAGTCGAAACGCGACCAATCGGGGCTCGTCGCTTACGATTGGGTCTCCTGCGGCACGTATCATGCTTGCGTGCGACGGGCTTCAAAGTGCGGTTGGTTTTTTTTGTTTTTCTCTCTGTACAGCCGCGGGTAACGGCGCCGAGCTAACCGAACAGTTGGACTTGTACGGAAGCCACTGGAAACGGATACACGCCACGGCGGTTATCGTCACCGCGTATGCCTATCGATGTTATTGCCTACTCTATATTATAATAGGTGTATTATTATAGTCTCATACAGGCGTATCGTCACGGCGGAACAACGGTATTGCGGTATCACACAGAGCGGTCCGAACCGGTATCGGAATGTCGGGTATTGTGCTGCCGGACCGCGTGCGCGCGGGTATCACGTTATGTATCGGCGCGACTGGGTGAGGGGAAGGGGTGGGGGGCAGGGAAAACGGAAAATAATATTGAAAAAAATGGGGGGGGGAGGGAGGGGAAAAAAAAGGGAAAAGAAAAGATCTCCGCGTACAATATTATAAATTACGATACTGCGGCGCATAGCGGCCGCAGCAGAGTCGGCACGGCGTTATGGGGTAATTATGATTATTAAACTGCAGGTACTGTGTATTATGGGCGTAAATAATAATATATACGCGCATAACGAGTGACTCGTGACGATTAATTTATCTGTCTTTATTTTATTTTATTTTTTTTTTTCCGTTAATACCGCGGTTAATAATATAATGGTTGCGGTTTTTTTTTATTTTTTCTTTCCACAATATCGCCGACGATGATATATTAAACGGCGTTTTAAACGTCCGCGGCGATAACGGCGAGGATGTATAGGAGGTAGGTACCTGCGCATCGTATGCACGCGTACGATTTACGAAATCTCCATGCGTAATAAATAACCGTCATCGTCCCGCTAGAACATTATAATATATTTTACACGTATGTTATAAATATAAAAGAGAAAAAAAAAAAATCGCGCGTATATCTATAATATTGAAGCCGCGTGACGCGCGCCGGTAAAAGACCGGTAACGCGGGTATTCGACGGACGATCGGCGCGAGACCGTACGCGACTTTTTGCGTTTTTTCGTTTCCGATTTCTTATCGTTTTGTAAAGACCGCGGCCGCGATAACGTATCAAAACGACGAATACGGTACATCCGGTATATTACACGTATTATGTACAGCTATTTTGTTGCACATTTTTTCGGTGTCCCGCGACCGCCCGAAAACCGCCGCCGCCGCCGTCGACGACGACTCCACCAAGTGAATTTTTTTTTTTTTTCCGTGTACCGCATAAAACTAGTTTTGCGGCCCAACCGCGATGTTAGTATAGCATGTATTATAATATTATACGATATATTATAGGAATACGGTGTTTTTTTTTTTTTTTTCTAATAATTGCGTATATAGCGTGTACGGTTTATTAAAAAGAAAAAAAATCGAATCCGCATGTACGATGTTCGTTATATTTCTATGCGTCTATATATATTTATATATTTATATATATAGCTAACAGTATTTGTAGGTACTTTTTGAATATTTAAGAACACAAACTAGTTTTTAATATATTGTAAAAAAAAAAAAAAAAAAAACTCACCTGCAGTACTTATATTATAATATTACAATAATATTTAATATTATCTACCGCGACCGATTATTTATTTTGATAATATGACGTGTAAATGCATACATGGATAGGTTTATACACGAATGGAAATATCGAACATTATTTATCTGTACCGCGATATTGTTGAAAGATCAATTTTTTTTTTTCTTTTTACTAAACTCGTATATTCCGGATAAAAAAAAAAAAAAAATATATATTAAATTAAATATTATATACGCATTACGCATTACGTATTCTGTAATTTATAGTTGTACAGTCGGATTCATTTGTAGAAAAAAAAAAATAACAATAATAAAAAAAAAGTAAACTGTCTTTTACTAAATATTTTTCAGTATACCGGCGGGTGGAAATGAACGCGATAACGTGGCTAATAAATAATAAAGAAAATAAATCAAGACGTTTTTTTTTTATTTGTCGATACCCGTTGGAGGGGGGGGGACCGAAAATCAATATTTTACCAAAAAAAAAAAACCATAAAATATTCAATTTTCTTACGATCCGACACGGAATTAATTCTCGGAATTCTATTGGAGCGATAATTAAAAACTTTTTAAATAATGAAAGTACATGCGCCGGATAGTATAGGGAAAAATCTGTTTTTTTTTTTTTTTTAAGTTTACCGCAAAAGCCGTGACGCGTTTCATTCGAAACGAGCAGCGGCGTACGTTGTTTTTATTCGATATTCAATAAAAGTGCGGAACGGTAAAGAATTTTTTTTTCCATCGTGTATAATACCAAACGAGTCATGAAAAAAAAATAAACATATATTTAATATTGATAATAATTCGATTTGGTTAGGGTTCTCGAAAAATCATACATCCCGTACATTTCAACGGTATCCGCGGACGCCTATTTTTCAGACGGCCTTTTTATCGTTGAAACCGTATCGGCACAGCCCAACCTCCCGGGTCCCCCATCCCCGTATCTCCCGTAAATCCGCCACTGTCCGTGCGACGGGCCGGCGCACTTTTCGGCGGCCGAATTTCGGAAATCCGGCTCCGACGGCGGCGCGCGTCCGTCCGCGTGCAATCAAACGTTCGGACGACGTCGTCGCCGTTTTATCATCGTCTCTCGGTTAAAACCGTAATTGTCATTGCTATTGGTCGGCGTTCGTCGACGGGCGTTAAACGTTTTACGGCAGATTCTACCGGCACCGCGCGAGTAAGCGTTTTTTTGTACAGGCGGGCAAACATACTAATGAGGTATTAATAATATTTGCATATCGTGTGTGCGTGTGTGTGTGTGTGTGTACGCGCGCGATGTATATAATAACGATTAATTAATTTCACGACGGAGTATATTGTATACCGGTATTATTACCTATTAGTGTGTATGTATAAGTGCATATTGTATAACGTGACCTCATACATACGAGAGCCCGTTCGGTCGGTACAACATTCGCGCGCGCGTATAGTCCGACAAATTGAAACAGAAAAAAAAAAAAAAAAAAACAATGTTATACGCGATTTTTATTATTATTATTTTTATTTTTTTTTCGATAATTTTGCCGCGTTCGAAAATGCAACGTTCGCGGTCTACCGCGATCGTACGGCGCGCGCGTTAAACGCCGCGTTTCGCGTTCGCCGATTATTGTATTATTATTAAAAAAAGTGTGCGCCATAATGAATTATTACTGCGCGATGAACATTATCGGTACGTAGCGGTATGTAAAAAAAAAAAAAATATCTCGACGTATTCGCCCGGCGGTCTTGCATTGACGGTTGACCGGGACTTCGTCGTTTCTACGCGCGCGCGAGTGCCGGCGACCGCGATATACCGGACGAGCGAGGCGTTTGAAAATCCGCGTGCAGGTCCGTCGGACGGCCGTAAGAATCGTTGTTGTTCTGAAACGAAATGACAATAAAAAAAAAAAGACCGGGCATCGCATTCCGCGACTTCGCACCGCGCGGGCTCCGCCATTGTTATAGGCGAGAAGTCTGGAAGGCGTGTACGGGATGATTGAACGGGGAACGGATTTACGTGTACGTGTACGCAACGATTCTGAGCGGAACTCGGCCAATATTGTGTAGCGGCCAAGTATCGCATTTTCAATAACGTGCTTTTTCAACACCGTGCGTTTAAAAAAAAAAATTAATGAAATAATTAATAAAAACGGTTGCCAATTACGACCTAAACATTTTTAATCTTTTAATTTTCTGTCCACTAAGAACCGGTTTTTTCTCGTTATCCCGACTATTGACGGGAATTTCAATAAAAGAAGACAGCGATAACGTTTGTGTTTCGGGGCGGGTAGAATATCTTACGGCGGGCCTGTATATAATGTACGAGCAGTCGCAGAATATTATCGCTTACCCGTTATTGTAACGCCGACGGAACCAACGGGTATATTTTCATTTTTTACATTTTTTCCAATATCACCGATAATTGCTAAACTCGACTCCGCCGCTTCTACATATGCACAATGCCGCGTCATACCGTAATAATTTATAACGTTCAGTCGGACGATTTACCGTTCCCGCGTATTCCCGAACCGAGAAATTATAATAGTATCGATCTTGTTAGGTATAGGTACGTAACTACGCACGGGTGCGAACAATACGGTAATATTACAGAATATCTTCGGTGCCGGGGAAAAATGTCTCGAGTCAATCGTTTGCCTTTTTTTTTTTTTTTTGGTTTTTATTTAATATTTTGTCTTTTTCAAATTGGACCACGGGTTACCGAAACTTAAAACGTCTCGACCGCCGCACAGTCACGATACGTGCGATGCACTTTTTTGGTTTGCCGTCAAAAAAGCACGAGCCGTACACCGATGTAATTGTATACGACTCGAGTATAGTTAGGCCGGTTGGCGATTTTCTGCTGTGCGAAAAAGTCCTTTTCCCCCGCATATGGTCCGAGGGTATAGATTTTTGAAAAAAAAAAAAAATCGTCTTCGAATGTCTATACACGCGGACGAAAGACCGTTGAAAAATATTTTTTTACGATTCCGTCGCGATTATAAAATTCTACGTACATATTTAGTGGTTTTGCTTTATATGTACTCATATAGAGTCGTAGACATGCTATTAATGTGGTGAAAAAAAAAACAAAACGAGAGTACAACGACCTCTTAAATGCATTTCTATAATGTCGTAATAGTGTAGACAAAATAATAATAACGACAATAATAATAATAATAATAATAATTATAGACATTTTCTTAGTACGCATAATAATAGTATTATATGGCCGAATCGAACGATGAACGATTCTTTTTTAAGTATTCTGCAGTAAGAGTCTTTTTTTTAAATACTCATTCAGCATTTTATCGCAACGATGAATGTAAACGCGACGCGTTTTTCCCGCGAAACAATATAATTATACCGTCGCATTGTCATCGGACGCGGAATACGATTAAAACAAATTCTAAGCGGACCGTAAGCGCGTAGCGGGATTCCCGTGGGATTTTTAAAAAGAAAATTAATTTTCATCATTTTCAACAACGTTGTCAACAGTTATTGTACGTCGGTTTTTTCTCGGTATTAAAAATGTCCATGTGAGCAACAAACAATTGAATTGTTAAAATCGTCCGATCCGGATTAAAAATTCAACCGCCGAGAAAAAACCTGCGTACACGCACGCAAACCACACACGCTTACCTTAAGTCGGCGAATAGGCCAGCACACACACCGAAGTTAAAACGAACAGCGCAAAATAGGTTAGTGCACGTAATTATAACAAAGCTAACCGATTTTACGACATTAACGCGTTATGTACGCACAGTTTATCGGCCGTAATGAAACGCATTGCATACGTTATACTGCCGTTGTTATGCAAACCGCGTAGTTGATCCACAAGCGGGCTCGTAAAAAATAGGTTATTCGTTTTGTATCGGTTTCCCGTACCTTGTCCGTTCGTTTATCGAGATTTTTTCGATATATATACGTATTTTTCTTTTTTTTTTTTATTTCAATCGGTTTTAACGCCGCGTGTTCGTGCCTGTATATAAACGTACACTCGATAATAACGCGCGGTTAATCGCGGATAGGTTTCTTTTTTTTTTTCTTTTTTTTTTTCCATACACGAGCAATACACCGCGGATACAATAGGAATATCGTATACATACGTATATACTCGTATATTGTTCTATTACGGAAATTATACTATCGCGTCGAGTAAATTTTTTTCGCGCGTATTCGTGTTCGCGACGGACTTTGCGGATTTCCGTCACGTACGCGATCTGTGCGTGTCGCGAGCGCGCGCGCGCAGGTATCGTACGGTCGTATTAAATAATACCGTAATATTATCGTCGCGTAATATACGAGTTTGACGTCGTTGCATATTACACACGTACGCATGTGTGTAGTATACATTTATAAAAATCGTTACGCCATCGCGGCGTCGACCTTGTTAATCCGTATGGTTTGTGTAGGACTACACGCACGGCGATATGCCTATCCGCGTTTTATCGGCTGTCTAGGTTTCGAACGGTTTTCGCGCGTGTACGGGACACGGGCGAATAACGTAAATCGTTTTCGATCGATCGGTTAAAACAAAAATAAAAAACAAACAAACGTAAAAAACCTCGATCGTACGTCGCGTCCTGGCCATTCGTCTTGCAGAAGGAATCGTCCGATTCGTGAAATCACGTCGCGGCGTTACCATTCCTTAGTTTTGCGCCGTCGGTTTCCGCACTAGACGGCCGTGCGTATTTGCCCGCGGTTGTCGGACCTAAACGCAAGGACGTAAATCGCCCTGTACGCGTTGTTTTTGTTTTTGTTTTCCACACGATGTTTTAATTTCCCGGCGCGTTACGTGAAATATTTGACACTCGCCGTATCCCGCGGTGAAATGAACGTTTCGAAACGGAACCGACGTACGGGCCCGGGCAAACGCTCTTGAATTTAAGTTCTACAACGGGCGAGCATACGCCCTAACGTCGAAACCGACCGCACCAAACGAACGGGAGGGGCAAACACCGAGCGATTTCGCGAATCGGGCCTACGCGGGGCTTAACATAATAATATATGTACATAAATCATGCACATCTCGCGTGTACGATTGCTCGGAGGGTCGCAAAGGAGTCCGGCGCGTATTGTTTTACGCCCCGGGGTCGCATAGGTGCATAATAGCTTAACGCGGTTGTTCGGATTTTCGTCGATATCGGACGAACGACAAGATTGTCGGTCGGAGTGCACCGGAAATCCGGCGGCTTATTGAAAAACGCGGTCGTCGTCGCGGTTTCCCGATAATAATTGTCGTGTCGCGGGTTTCGCGAATCTGCAGCGCGTGACACCGGAGACGCCAAAACGAAATTTATCGCCCCGCATACCGACGAGGCTCCTGTACACGGTGTGCACGCGGTATGCGGTTCTTTTTTTTTTTTATCGGGGCGGAGTCACCCCACCTATGGCCGTCTCGAGCCGTTTTTTTTTCTCCGGTCGATCCGCGGTCATTGACGAAACGCGGAATACTACGTTATAATATATATATATATATATATATATGTGCATATAGTGCGTAGCATAACATTACTCGGCGTATAAATAATATTTTGCCTTTTGCTCTGCGCGTCTGTTCGACTAAAACGGGACTAATACCGTGTAATAGCCGGCGGCGAACCCGGGAAACGCGTCCGCGGGATAGTGGACGCGACGGCGAAGACGAATCGCGTCTTTTCCGTCCAGCCCGGCCGGATCCCGGATAATTAACGGCCGCGACTTCTCGAATCGATACGCGCCGAGCATTTCCCGGCCGCGCTCGATGAGGAAATATAACGCGCGTGCCGACACGTTAAACGACTCGTGTATTTTTCCGTATTTTCAAGCCCACGTGGACGGGTCGGGGGCGGGGTAAATGTTACCCCTAACCTCCTTCCGCCATCCGACCCCCCCCATTCCCCACACCTCCCGGGCGATACGCCCCGCGAGGAACGACCGTAAACCCCGTTACACAATAACGCATATTGTGTTTACGCAGTCCGGTCGTGTATCATCGCGAAAACCGTCGCGACGGTCGAAAATCCGCGTGTTTGCATGTATAATATCGGCGTATAATAACGCGTGCGTACAAAGGTACGCGTATAGGTACGTGTGTAGGCGGGCGCACGCACGTACGGGCGCGGGTATTATTTTCGAAACGTGACGCGACCGAAGGACCTTTTTTCCGTGGGCCGCGGTCGCGAGTCCGTTCGTTCCGGTCCGCGCAAAGGACCTTCCGGCGGGACGGAAGGAAGGAAGGAAGGAAACGACCCCAATTATAGTATAACGCGGTATGCGCCCCCGCAACATCACATATGACGACGGCGACGACGACGATAATATTAATAATAATAATAATAACAATAATATTTTCGTATATTTTAAATAACGTATCGGCGTTACAGATTTACTGGAAATCCGGGTGACCGCGCGGAGAATATTAAACCGAGAAAAAAAAAAAATAAACGCATTGAAAAACGATCGCGGGCGTTTCGATTCGGCCCGAGACGTTAATACGTGCGGTGCGCGGTGCAGTGTACTCGTGAAAGGTTTGAAAAATATTTCGCCCGCCACGCCGATTTTCTACTATGCGTATCGTTACGCCGCCACCGATAAAACGAACACGAAACAATACGCTCTCGAAAGCGCAAAAGCCGCACGGCACGCACGCGGTTACGAACGTGTTTCACCGATAACGGCCGGTAACAAGCGCTGTTGTCGCTGCGCGGAACAAACTCACGTTGCGGTGTACACGGACTGTGTACAATTATTATAAAAATGGTTTTTTTTTTTTTTTTATATATATACATCTATAGTAGAAAATATCATGTCTAAAAAACGCGCCACGGTCTTATCGTCGCGCGCCGGTTCGGCGGGTTTTCGACAACGCCGGCCGGGCGTTTTCCCGATGGTGCGCGGTGTAGGCACGGCGAGCGCAATCTCCCGAACGTCCCGGACCCGCGGCGGATTTCGAGTGCGGACGCGGAGAATTTGCGTCGGCGAGACGGCGCGACGAACGCGCGGAACCGGGAATAAATTTACTGTCCGCTTCGCCGCGAACGGGTGCGCACGGTATGTTATCACGGCATTCCGTGTTGGTTTAACGCGCGCGGGTCGCGTCCGGCACGACGGTTGGTTCGTGCGGTCGGTCGACCGTCGTCCTGCGGTTGTGCAAACAGCCTTATCGGCGGCCGAGGACGCGTACGCGAGACCGGCGGCCCGCGGTGTTTACGGGCGTACGGCTTTGGCGCGGCCGCTATTGTGCCGGCCGGGTTGACACAAGCGACGGCGACGGTCAACGCGACGGCGATAACAACGGCTCCGGCGGCGGGCCCCCTCGACTCCCGAAATCTCGGACGTCCGACGAAATGCGCGCGCGCATAATATTTACAATCGCGATTTACGACCCCCGTCCGGCTGGGTGGTCCGCAGCACCGCCGCCGCACAACCCCTACCGCGCGGAATTCGAGAACCCCCGTTAATCGCGATACCGTGCCCTCAACGTAGGTAGTTTCGCCCAGTCGAACGCGAGAACGGTCGGCGGATTTTTAAAGTTTCGCGAAAATCCGACGCGGTTCAAACGGGCCTCGAAACGCGCGGTGTCTCGCGTGTCTCCGATTTCGGTTGGGTATACAGTGTGCGATAGACGCCGCGGATGACCGCGGACAGAACGGCCGTGCTAGGAATTAAAACAAACAAAATGACGGAGAACCGGAAAAAGAATTTTCCGAACCGGCCCGCGCCTTTAGTTCCAAAATGTTACGATCCCCGCGCGTTTCTCCGAGTATTTTCAATGTGTAGCCGATTTACGCCGGACCGTATTCTTGTTTTTTTCGACATCATTCCGGTGTTATATTGTTATCACCGTCGTTATCGCGACAGTATCGTCGAGACCAATACGAAACGAGCTAAACGACGGCGAAAAAAAAAAAAAAAAGGGGAAAAAAAAACCATAAAACTATACTTTTATTATCGCGTTATCTCCGGACCCGTCCTGCATCACGTCGCGCGGCATCCGTAATACAATAATACAACGGAACGCGTCAGCATCGTGTTTCTAAACGGTTTTTCAAACCGAAATCGATTTGATAAGAGAAAAAAAACAATACATAATGTATTCCTGTATACGCATGTGTAAATATTTTTATTTTTGATTGAGACGTCTCGACTCGAGGCGTAAAAATATTATATATTTTTACGTACGGCGTATAATAAATTACGTACGATTTTTTTTCGCTCGGTATTTTTTCTCTATTAGAGGTGTGGCACTTCTGAATACTTTTTTTTTTCCCCCGTTTTTTGCACCGCGACTCCGTCCCCGCGCCCATTATACCGAAAACTATCGTTTTAACGCTCGCCGTATCTCTGTCGCCGCGCACAGTGTAATATTATATCGGTGTTTACACCGCGTGCGTGCCGCGGACGTAAATTATTAAATTACGCGCGTGTCTAATTGTATTATTATTACGTTGGTTCGTCGGTTTTTTTTTTTTTTTTAATAATGCGTTATAAAAATTGCTTTCGACCGCGCCGCGTAATGACTTTTACACGCGCGTTTTTGTTTTTTTTTTGATTTTTACGGGTCGGCGACGCGCGTTTTAAACGTCACGCGGCCAGCTCCTCGTCGGCATCGCGCCGTTTCGCGAGACATTGCGAAACGCGAAATCGAAAAGCGCGTCTATAAATATTTACGCGGTGTCGGGACTCGGGGGGTTGGCTCTTGGCGTTTTCGGGGCGACGGCATAATTTTAACGGAACGGGGGCAGAGTTTTCGTGGACCGCCGGCCGGACGAATCCGTTCGGTCGACACAGACGGAAAAAATAATAAAAAAAAAAAAACCAAAACGACGGCGATAAAATATCGCGCGCGTCCTTTTTCCCCGGCACCCGCGTTATGATTGTCGTGCGCGCCTCTCGCGGTTTCCAATTCGCCGGTTATTCGGACGGCGACAACCGCGGCGATCATAGCGATTCAACAGTGCAATACCGTGCGGCCGCCAAGCGATTTTGCCCTGACGCGCCGCGACATTCCGCTCGTCGGTGGTGACGGGCGGAGTAAAAAAAAAAAAATACCACGGAAAATAGCTCGCGATAAAAACACGGCCGCTCCGCCGGACGCGGGGGGGATACGTGAACGACCGTGCGACCGTGTAAACGCGGTGAACGTCGCCGGTATATTTATTTATTAATTTTTTTTTTTCCGTCACGGCCGCGTTACGTTCGTGTTCCGCGCGCCGAGGAACGCTTGACGGGAAAACTACAACCGCGCGGCGCCTCCGAGCGCGCCAATTACGATAACGTTTTAATAAAATGTTTTCACTGCGTTGCGTTTCGGCGATTGTAGGCGAGCGCGCGCGTAGGTATGTATTCGTTATCGATTTTCAACGAAGTCCGCCGTATCTCGCGACGGGTCGAAAGTATAATAGTTGATACGTAATTATCATTAACGTTACAGCGTACCGAAAGAAGGGAGAAAAAACGGTGATAAACGTTTCGGGAGTAAAAATAAATAAAAATAATTCCTTTCGTTATCTGCCCGCGAAACAATAAAAAAACACACGCCGTTACCGGTATTACCGTCCGATATCGGTCGGAATTCTAGGTAACAGTCGCGGTCGCCGGCGGCGTACACCACGCCGCGCGGTATCCGCCCGCGGTGTTGCAATCAATCGTGTTCATCTCGAAAATTTAACGACGTGACGACGGCCGATTCCGCGCCGCTTCGGTTCCTTTTTTTTTTTTGTTTGTTTTTTCGTTCGACATCGCATTCACGAGTCCGCATCGCCGGGCCCGAGCGAAATGTTTTTATTACTGTCGGCCACGCGCGGTGCGGACAGTTCGACAGTAACGACCGGAACTCTAAGGACGGTTGCTCCGAAAGAAAAGAGATAAAAAAAAAAAAACAACCCGTTTCGGCGCGCCCGACGGCACGGTGAGGCGCAGTGCGTGCGTGTAGAGCGGCGGTCGAAAATCGAAAACGGTTTTCGAAACCGGGCCGTAAACGATTGCGCGATGAAAAAAAAAACCGCGTGGAAACCGAACGATTCGTCCGCGGGACGCTGCCGAGGCTCGTTGGTCGCGAACAACAACGAAAAAATCAAAAAAAAAAAAAATCCGCTCCGCTCCGCCGACGGTAACGAAACCCGACGGGAATATTTGCGAACGCGATTGCCGTTCGCGAATCGGGCCGATTTCGTCGATACGCGGGCGGTGTAACGCGCGTTACACCGCATAAACAGCTCGTATACGCGGCGATGTTTCCCGTACGGGGATTCGGTACGAATGACCCACGCGGCGCGCGGACGCGGTCGCCCCTTCCGGGGCGCGGAAAGGGCTGGCGGGCGGGCCGCGGACGGATGTTTAGCGCGCCCAGGAGACCCGTTTAAATCAATATAAGAAACCCTGCCCGTAACAAACACGCGCATTATAATGCCCACGTAACATTATCATTATTATCATGCGTGCGCGTGTATAACAGTACGCGTATACCCGTGCCGACGCCGCCGCCGCGCACGTCTTCCGGAACGGTTCACGTCGTGGGATTTTTTCGCGGGGCGGGCGACGCGGACGACGAGGACGGCACGGCGGAGAGGACGTTTTGCGAACGGCCGCGTCGCGTCGTATGTCCTCGGCGGAGTGCCCGCGGGCTTAATGAGGTAACAATAATAAAACCGCGACGGCGGCGCGATTCGCGAGACGGTAGTAATTCGATTTTGATTTTTTTTTTTCCCCGCCGGTTGTTTTGTTTTGTTTTTTTTGTATTAGGTTTCGACGATCGTTCGCCGCCGACGGTCCGTAATCAGTCGCGCGATATTTTCGAGTAACTTTTTAATGCGACGAGTCACAATTTGCGTAGATACGCGTAACATACTAAGTTACGGAAACCATCTTGTGTCATTATCATTTTGCAAAACACCAATCAATATTATTTCAATTCGTGGCGATTGGAGCGGAACAATACGTGCCAAATCACTCGCTATAGTTACGTTATCGATAACACTTGAACACGTTAGCTTTTACTCGTAGTAATAAATTGGATTTATTTTACTGGCCGAAGGACGACTACGTTATTAGCATGTTTTACACGAGCTCAAGAAATCACGCGCGACTTGTTGACAATAACCGTAACTATAGTGACCAGATAATCAGGATATGCACGGCCGTGACTCGTAACCGATGTCCGCGTGGTTACGCTGTGCACTGTCGCTCGCCCGTCCCCGCAGACACGTCCGTAATCGGTAAACAAAATTAACGGTCAACGTTCGACTCGCCGAAACGCGCCCGGGGGGCACAAGCGTCCACGGGTTCGCGCGGTGACCGTACGCGCGCGGGACGAGTGAACGGAAATTGACGAACAACAAGTACTCGTACGTAGCGATGACGGCGGCGACGGACGCTTTGTCGGTGGGACGGGAAGGAAGAGGAAACCGCGGCGTAACAGGCGAACGCTACGGCACTTATCCGTACAGTCGTCGCATCGCCGGAATGGCGGTGCGCGATCCGCAACTGTTCTGAAGTGCGCCGTCCGTCGGACGCGAACCCGCGTACGCTCAACTTAACCGACAATTGTATAATAATAAAACGCGTTACACTTACCCCGAAACGCCGGCGCGGCACTCGCTCCGTGGACTCGTGGTAGGTTCGGGGGGCCGTTCCTCCGGCAGTCGGTTTGTTTCCGGGACGAGGCGGCGGGATCCGCGAGGTTTTCGGTCGCGTTCGACCGAACCGGTGCCTTCCGCGCGGACTCGCGGCACGAAATAACGACGCGCGGTCGGTCCGACGGCCGTGGATGCCGCGTCGCGTACCGGAGCCTACGGCGCGTATTAACCGTCGTCGCCGTACGCGAACACCGTGACTGTGTCATCGGCACAATAACCGAAACGTCTGTACAAACACACACACACGCGCGCGCGCGCGCGCGCGCGCGGGGACGGGCCGGGCACACCGGCTACCCGCGGGGTGGGCAATAAATAATAAAGTGAAAGTTTCGCCCGAAAGGTGAAACTCGTTTTCGTCGTGTCTGTCGGCCCTTTATGCGCGCGCGTACGTGTATCATTGTTTGCCTTTTCGTCGGACCGCCACCCCGGCTGCAGCTCGCCCGCAGGTATCCGCACAATAGGGGCCGCCGCGGGGACACCGCCATCGCCGCGACATTGTGGTGCACAATACGCGCGCACAACGCACGGAGAAAAAAATAAAACGCACGTACCCCCGCCCGCCGGAACACCGTCGCCGCGCGAGAGTCGACAATGCGCACGGCGCGGTACGTTCGATTCCGCACGGTCGTGCCGCCGCGCGAGGACCCGGCGACGCCGCGAGACACTAACCAAACACACCTATGCACCGCGCGGTACACCCCGGGTAAGGTACCGGCGATGCCTGCGCCGGGTGCCCGGCTACGAGTACCGTGAAATCGGCGTTACGGCGCGCGAACAAACAATACGCGAATCGAAAAAAAAACAACAACGGAATAAGAATCGTTTTGAAACCCGGTAGCGAAAATATTTCGACACGTTCGTTTTTTTTTTTTTTTTTTTCTATTCTCGTTCCGTACGTTCCTCGTCCCTCCCTCCCGCCCGTTCCCGTATTCCCGTCCGCGTGTTTTCACCGTCCGCCGTTACGGTCGCGCCGCCGGACGCCTTATTACCGGGTGTGCGCCCGAGCTGCTGCGGTCAACTGCAATCAAAATAATAACAAATACGCGAAACCGTATCTCGTTTTTTTTTTTTTATTTTTTTTTACTCCGGCCGCGTAACACGCGCGACGCGGCACGTCCCGGTTATATAAACGCGATAGTCTACCGCCCGTTGTTCGCCCGTTCTCCACTGTCGCCCACCGCTTTTTTGTGCGAAACGCACGCTTCTCCGTCTCTCGCTGTCCCGGGCTACCTACTTTTGAAAAAAAACCGTCGTCCACTCCTCCCAACAGTCGTATTGGTCCCGGCCGCATCGCCGACCCGATAACACAATATACGCCGCGGCGTTGATGTATTTACGTTATTTTAATTTTCAAGCAAGACGTGATCGTTTTGAAATCGTGCGTTACATTTAACATACTCGTGTCCCGTTCAAACACAAAAATGTCGAAAAATCATCAACGCCAGAGCGCACGGATTTGCAATCTGATTACATTTAATTTCGGTAACGGGTCGTCAGTCGACGTTAGTGCTGTTTGTTGCTGAACGCGAATTCGCCGTGTTCCGCGATTCGCGAGACGGAGACAGTAAGATGTCGGCGTGGCGTCCTCATCCGATAACCGAATTGATGTTTCGAAGGTGCGCACGAAAATTCCGATAATCGGATGCGCCGCGATATTGTTATTATTATTTGATTTTTGTAATTTTTTTTTATATATTTTTACTCGCGTTCTACCGTTCACCCCCGCACGTTTCGGATCCGCGCGGAGTTCGTCGTCCGCACAACCTGCAGTGGCGTTGGACGTCTCGCGAATCGCTCCGGCCGTTTTTTCCGCAATACGGTGGTGTACAGCGGCGTATTTTTCCGAAAGCGCCGCGTACGACGTGATACTCGCGGATTTCGGCGACCCCCCCCCACCCCCGGACCCCCGACTATCGCTGTCCGGGGCACCTTCTCCCGGCAAGAGCAATCGAGACACCGAAAACCGCCGGCCCGCCACGTGAGTGAGACGTACCGAGACGATAATTATTATTACAAACGGGTTTTCCACTGTATATGCGCGCACTGCACGACCGAGAACGTTATTACAATGTCGCTGTTGACCGTTCCCGCGGCATTTCGCACAAACAACATTCGGGATATTCTGTGTGTGTGTGTGTGTGGGGGGGGAGGGGGAACTAAAAAAACCTACCTACCTACCCGCGATGTAAATTACATTTTAATTCGACGGATATTCGGTAGGCACCGTCGACACCGCCGCGCGTATCGCCGAAACGCATCCGACAGACCTAACAGCGCAACAGCGGTCCGTCGCGCGCGCATTAATCGACGATATAGTGTAGAATTATTATTAATTTTTTACGCGGTATCGCGCGCGGCGATCGGTAAAAAACCGTTGCCGGCGGCAAGGTGAACGCGCGGATAAAATATCAGATATTTACGCCGGTGCACGACGCGCCGGACCGTCGTGGAGGGGCGCGCCGTGTATTTTTCGGTCGTTTTTTTTCTTCTCCGTTTTGTTTTTTTTTTTTTATTTTTGTCGCGCTCGGTTTTTCGATCGGACCGACTCTCGGCCCGCGTCCCGGAGCGGAGATTTCCGCGGTCCGGCGATAAACGAACGTCGAAACGCCGACGGAAATCGTTCTCGTACCACCGTCGTTGTTGTTGTAGACGTTTCGAAATCTCCCGCGACCCGACCGATTACGATAATAGCACACGGCGTTCGGGCGGGGTTTATTTGTCGCGAGCAATCCTTTACCGGTCGCGTCGCAGTTGGATTAATTACTCGGGAGAAAAAAAAAAAACAGGCGAGCCACATGATTTTAACGATTTTCTCCGCCGCCGACCATCCCCCGCCCGTCATCCCCGCCGACCGCCTATCGCCTCTCGCCGAAAATTTCAATAGCCGCGTGCCGCGCGTAGCCGTCGTCGAGCCAAATAGTTTCTACGAAACAATACGGGAACTCGTTTTCGCCGGGCTCCGCGTGCGCGGCTGGGACGGGGGCGGTAGCCGATACGGAGAAATTACTCGCCGCCGAGCGATACATCACCGGTAACATCTCAATTACAAAGAAAGAGAAACGTCTCGGGGTTTTTTTTTTTTTTCTCTTCATTCCCTTCCCGCCGCTGTCTTCTTCTTCATTCCGTTGCCCGGTCCCGGCCGCCGTATACGCACACACCGACCGCGTGCCCGCAGTAATAGCGTACGCGCCCGTCGTGTGTGCGTGCGCGCGCGTGTGTGTGTGTGTGTGTGCGTGTGTGTGTTCAGTGCATGGCGCGCGCGGTTAAAAGTCTCCGGGCGGTACGGGGTTGTTTGATGCATGGCCTCGCGGACCGCCCCCCGGCCGTCGACCATTTGTGCGCGCGTACGGCGAGGGGGTAGTGTCGGTGTGCGTGTGAGACTAATTTCTGTTCGCGCGTATACGAAATAATACGTATACGTATAGGTGTACCCGCAGCAGCAGCGGGCGAAAAAGTTTCGGCGGACGAAAAAGCGTACGCGCGCGTGTGGCGTGCGGCGGTCTTGGGATCGCTGTCGGAGGGGCCGGCGGGGCGGAGAGTGGCGGTTGGAAATATATAACGATAAATAGATCGCGTGTACAGGCATGTCGAGAGGGGGAAAAAATTGTTTCCGCGGCCACGTAGAGCGCACGTAAGAACAGTGTGCGCGTACGTATTACTCGCGCGTACCGCCGGCGGACGCGACGGCGATAGCCGCGTCGCGATGCCCGCGAGGACGGACGCGCTCGCGTACGGCACCCGTACGCGCACACGCGTGTACAATAGGAATGCGTCTCGGGCGGAGGGGGGGGGGACGGAAAAGTCGAGGCGTTTGTGATTTATTTTCTCCGTCTCGCCGCGAAACTTTGCGCCGGAGACAGCGCACACGCGAGAGAGAGAGCGAGAGCGAGAGAGATAGAGCGAGAGCGAGAGAGCCGGCGACCCCTCTGGTATTGTGCCCGGATTACGCCAAATTGTTCGCGGCACACACTCGCGGACACGGGACCACCGTATACACGTAATAATAATAATAATAATAATAATACATCGTATATACGAGGCCCGGCGCGTACGGAGCGCTCGCTACGCGCGTACGCCCGTGCATTGTACGGACGGGGCGCGGAGACCTCTCGACGTCCCTTCGTACAACGACCGAAAACCGTTCGGCGTCCTCGCGGTTTCGCTCTCACGCCGTATACGCGCGCGCCAACACGTAACAGTATTATTTATAAATAATTACTGCCGTCGTCCATCTATACGCGCGGCGGCGGCTCGCGGCTCTCTCTCTCTCTCTCTCGAACCCCCCCCCCCCCCCCCCCCCCCCCCNCCACCCTCCTCCCGCCCGTATATCGTATTATTGTGACGCGCGACCGTTTAATCCCCGGCAATTTTCGCGTGTGAAACGTGAGATCGTTTGTGTTTTACGATGTTTTTATCGTACACCGTCCACCTCCAACACACCTATACGCGTCTCTCGCGCGCGGAGGTCACGCAGCGCATCAATAACGTACTCGAACGCGGTGCGATATCTACGTCCTTAATAATAATGCGTGTGCGTACAACGGGAACCCGTAAATCTCGCGTGATAACGACGCGCGAGTTGAGCACCGACTCGACTCCGTTCCCTGCGCGACGGACGCCGCGGATCTCTTTCGGCGTCTCGGACGCGATTATCACTCGGTACCGAAATCCGGCGCGTCGACGAGCGTGGTGCCATCGGTTCTTATCGCGCGGTCCGCGAGCCACGCTCACGAAATCGAAAAAACAATTTACGCGAAGCGATAGGAATGGACTTGTCGGACTTTTCAACCGTCGTCCGACTTTACACGATAACCGAGCTCCGGCACGACACCGTCCGCGACGACTCAAAGACGAATTGAACGGATTTCGCAGAGTACGGTACGATACGGACGCCCCGCGTATCCGGGGTTTTTAATTCGAAATCGTTTTATCGTCAAAGTCGTCGGGGTTCCGAGTCGCACTCTATAGGAAGACGTCGTTGAGCCGCGCGAAACGAAAGTCCGTGACGATTCCATTGGCAAGTTCGACTATCGAAAGTTTCCCCGAGGTGTCCGCAGTGTCGAAAACAGTTTGAGAACCACCGGTCCGAATGTACTCGTTTCGGAGCGTTCGTTGTCCGTGGGCGTCCGAACAGCCGGCCGGGCCCGGTCATCGGGTTTCCGAGATGCCTCGCGCGCGAATCGTTCAATTCATATTTTCGTTTAAACGTTCGTACCGCGATATATTTTCACGTGACCGTGCGGATGCCGCACGACAAATGCTCGTTTCGAATTATCTCCCCGATATTATCGCGGCGATCCGACGACGATAATTGTACGCGCGTAAACGTGCCCTAATCGTTGTAATCATTATCATCGTTATTCGGTTTAACCGCGTGTGCGACGACGGGATGTTGTAATATTTTACGCGCGGACTTACCGTGCCGCTTGCGACGACGCGTTCACCTGCAACGTATACGACGGGGGTTGTGGGGTGGGGGTGGGGGCTTTTAAAAAAAAAAAAAAACAAACAAACAAACAAATAATAATAATTAATTAAAACAAATAAAAGCCGTTTATTCGTAAATCGTTTGCGTGCTCGCGGCTCACCCGTTCCCGGCCGATAATACTTGTTGGAATCAACGCGGCGCGCGGGTTATTTACCGTGCACGCGTTACCTGCGCTGTACACGCGTCGTGCGTACGTGTGCCGCGCGACGCAACAGAACACGGGCCGCGGAGCGCGCGCGTATACGCAACGCGCGCGCAACACGACGGTAATATACGTCGTCGCGGGTTCGTCTCGGAAAGTTATTGCCGCGCGGGAAAAAACGGCGCGCGGCGGTGCGGCGGCGATAAGACGGACCGGCCCCGGTAATGGATTCGTGCGTATACATAATGAGCAAAAGTCTGTGTGTGTGTGTGTGTGTGTGTGTGCGCGCCGGGCGGTACGAAAGGAGCTGCTCTTGTCTCGGGCGATAGGCGCGCGCGTTTTGAAAATATGCGCGCATAAAACGACGGAGAGAAAAAAAAATAAAGAAAAAAAAATATTTATATACACTGTTATAATATTATACGCGAGTATTATGTATGTGTGTGCGTATGGAAATAATAAAAAGTACACACACCCGGACGCTAAACAAGGCGGTGGGGTAGGGGTTCGCGAACGCACTTTTCTCCTTTACCCCGCGGCGGCGGCGGCGGCGGACCCGCGGAGGGGCACGCGATTTATCGCCGTCCAGATAAAAACGAACGCGCGAGAGCGCGGCGCGCGCGCGTGCGGTAAATCATCGCTCGGGTAGGTACACAAAAGGAGCTGCTTTTTTTTTTTCTTCGGGGGTATTTTTTTTTCTCTTTCCCCCTCTAAAACGATTTAATTTTTTCTCCGCCCTCCCGCGTTACGTATAATAATTTTTTTTTTCAACAACGCTCGCGCGATAAGAAGACCGTTTTTTTTTTTTTCGCGGGTCCTTTAATAAGTCCGACAACGATACTGCAGCAGCAGTCGCGCCGCGTATATAATCGTATACACTTATATAGTTGTATAATCGTCGGGTATCACCGACCGAGAGTCGCCTGCAGATTCGGGGAGGGAGGGGGGGAGGGGTCGGGGAACTCTCCAAGGTGGTTGCAAGATCGCCGATCTTAATTGCCTGTTTTCTTTACCCCGTCGTCGCGGCCGCCGAGCGGCGGCGTTCGCGCGACTGGACGCGAAACCGTATACACGCGTACGTACACACTGCGCGCGCGGGGAGGTTATTTTTCAAATGATAAACGTCACCCCTGTATACGTATACGTGCGTATACACCGTCCCGGGCGAGCGTCACCCCCCCACCCCCCACCCCCAGCCCGCGCCGCACGTTCGCAGCGCACACCTATTATTCGCTAATGGAGTTTACTGTTAAAATAATTATTATACGACCGCCCTTTAAACGCCGCCGCCGTCGCCGCCGCCGAAGTCTCGGCGGCGGCGGCGGCGGAACGGGCGAGAGGCTTTTTCCAACGCGCGCGTGCTTTCGTCGTCCCGTTTCGCTTTACATAATATAGTAAAACGACATTAATCTTGCGCCGTGTCGCTTTCCGGCATTCCGGATCGTAATTCATTTTTGGCCCCGGGGTAATAATACAATATTATTATAAATGTTATATATTACGGCGGCGGCAAAAGAAAACCGTATACGTATATAACGCGTACGCGACGGAATACAATCGCGCCGCGCCGTGTAAAATGGAGAAACGGCGTTTTACACGACGCATAACAACGAAAATATCAAGAAAAACGTCTTCGGCGCGTTCGGGCGCGCGCCCGCGAGTTTTCCGGGCTGGGGGGAGCGGGAGGGGGGGGGGAAACCGAATTTAAAAGCAACGAACAACGGTCGTTCGTCCGCGCGGGGCTACGGCGGCCTGGGTACATTCCTGGTGGTTTTGTCGGCGTTTCGGTTCGTGACGCGTGTAGATTCGTTTTCGTTCTTTCCCCGTCCGATACGAATCGCCGCGGCCGTTCCGACCAGTGTACACGCCGCCCGCATACACTCCCTCGCGTGATTATCGTCCGTGATTCGTGCGCGCGTACGTACATCTGTAACGGGTCCGTGTGCCGGGGAGTCGGGTGTTTATTATTATTATTATTATTTTTTTTTTCTATTTTTTTACTCGGTTTTCTCATTCGGCCGGTGAAAATCGTCTCGAAAACGCGCGTACCGCGGGTATACGCGGCCGCGCACGCAGACGGCCGCGGCGTGCAGCGAGAGTTTAATTAAGCGGCGGCGGGGCAATGGTAAAGTCATTGAGAATGGAAGTAACAAAAAAAAAAATAAAAAACACAATAAACGCGCGCGCGCGCAAGACGCGAGGATGGCCGCAGGACGGCCGCCACCAAAATAACAAAAAAAAAAAAAAAAAAAA
>CABPRJ010000987.1:186391-214827 GCA_902439185.1 Cinara cedri | reverse complement strand
TTTTTTTTTTTTTTTTTTTCATCTCCATACGAAAGCAGCTGTGCGCGGCTTGTAATGCGCTGTGCATACGGGAGCGAGACCGAGAAACGTACGAAACCGAATAGTGTTGTTAATATTATGTACGCGCGTACACAGCCCGCGGGCCGTATCAAACATGGCGGCGCGGCAACGGCGACCGCGTCCGATTATGCCTCGTGTATACGGCTCGTCGTATGAATATTATACGGGTGCTGTCCGTTAACAGAAAAAAAAAAAATTAAAAAACGTTTCGGTTTTACTATCGTCCCGCGGTCGCTCGGTATCTCCGAAAAAAATAATTCGGGAAAAAGAGTTCCGTACGTGTCCAGAGTCGAGTGAATAAAACGGGTCGACCGCGCGTTCCGGAGAAGAAAAAAATAAAAACGTAAATTTATCGTTTATTTGCGTAACATAGATCATCGCGTTCGGACATTCCGGATCTACGCGCGGACAAAAATAATGAAAAAAAAAATAAAATAATAACCGGCGTCAAGTTATACCCGCGTCTACTGCGTCAATCGGTCCGATACTATACCGGATAACACGCAAAAACAATGCTTGCGCGCGGGATAGGTAAATGTGTTACCGGCGTTTTGTGTTGTTCAAAACACGCAGTTCGACATAAAAGATACAAAAACCGTTTTCGTTATTGTTTTTTTTTTTTTTTTTTTTTTTTATTTCTAAGGCTACCGTAACTTTTGTCACAACTGTACAACGAACAACCCGCGCCGCGCGTTCGCTACAAAATATCGTTTACTCTGCACGTTTCTGAAATTGGCGTTTTTACTCTAAAATCGAAATTATTAACCAGTTTTTAACCATTATTCTGAGTGTCGACGCGTCCTCGTGACGTAAAAAAAATCGGATTTCTACGGACCGCCGGGACGACGAAAACACCGCGTGGAAATATTGTCGTCCGCGACCGCGAAGTTTCCGGACGGCCGCCGCGGTACACCGGTAGACCGCGGCTACGTGCGACGCGGTCTATCGTTTTTCGTGTGTTTTTTTTTTTTTTTTTTTTTTTTTTTAAACGTGTAATTACGCGTACACGAGCGCCCGATGGGTTTACGTTAAACGAGACTCGGTTCGTATTTCCGACCCGGCCCGAGCGAGTGGTTACGCGCGCGTATACCTGTACGGTTACCCGCGGGTCGGACGCGCTCGTTGTTGCAGCGTGGTGTGGGGGGGGAGGGAGACCG
This sequence comes from Cinara cedri, assembly GCA_902439185.1. Lineage (NCBI taxonomy): Eukaryota > Metazoa > Arthropoda > Insecta > Hemiptera > Aphididae > Cinara > Cinara cedri. The sequence continues at coordinate 213,610 of CABPRJ010000987.1, read as the reverse complement.
GAGCGCGTATCGAGTGGCCGCGAGGCGCGTTCACACACGCACGGTCGTGATATTTCGGAATTATTGTTATTATCATTTCGACGACGACGACGACGACGACGGATAATAATACGATATTAAGGATTCCTTACCCGCCTCACCCCCACCCCCCTCCAATTCTTCCCTCGCGTCGTTTTCTACGATACCGCGTCGGGCCCGTTCCGGAGGGGGCGGTGAGGGGGGGGAGGAGAGAGTACACCGCCTCGAACGGCCCGCGGACCGAATTGACACGCGACGCTCTCGACGATATTATATCGTCCGTTTATTTATACGCACACACACACACACACACACATATATGTATGCAGGACGGTTCGCCAATCGTGCCCGCCCCGTTTTTCCGGTCAAATCTCGCGTGTCATTATTACCGTTGGAATTCTGATTTTGCGCGGAAATTTTTACTAGCGGTGCGCGTAGTTGAAGCCGATATTTTCGAATGATTCCCGAATGCTCTCGCGGGGTCGGGGGCCGGGGGCACTGCGGGGCTCGACGCGGCTGTTTTAAACGATCGCACACTTTTTACGATACGCCGACTTCGGGACGACAATGTTTACAACAACGTTTACTCAATTAAAATACCAACTCCATACTCTAATATTATACACACAATATAATAATGTATGCTTTGCATCACAATAACCTCGAGGGGAAAAACGTTGTGCAATAGGTTTGTACGCTTGTTTGTACGCGTTTTCGGTTTTCGGTTTTTTTTTTTTTTTTGTTCCATTATTTTGTCTTAATAATGTGCTCGTGTCGAAACCGTTGACTTTGAGCCCCTCTTGCCGGGCGCCGAACTCATATCACCGAATAGACGATAATAATTATAACGCGTAGTCGCGTATGTGTAACGATAATAATAATTTTGTATCGAATTCCGCGACTGTACCGAATCACGACGGAATTATCATTAACATAGAAAGACACGCGCGAATAGAATTATTGCGGGTCACCGCCGAGTCAACGGGCCGCGGTGCGGAGACGACGAGAGCTTTATAATATCGATACAGACGGAATGTGTAATATTTAAACCGTATATTATACGACGAAATGTGAAAAAAACATTTTTTTTTTTTTTATTCATTCTGTAGATTACGTTAGCATAGTAGTCTTGTAATTTCAATAAGAAAAAAAAAAACTATATTTGAATCGGGTGTCCTACCAGAACTTTAACTGTGTATCGAAAAATACAGGATGTGTACTCGTGTAAGCGGCTTAAATTTTGTAAATTATTTATACAGACCGTTATTGCGTACCGGTACCACAACCAAATGCAACGGCAATACCGCGAGTATTATACAGGGGTGTTTAGGGGTTTTTGTGACCGCTCCACCCCACGAAACCTGACGTCCGGACGTATCCGGTGATCGGTACGTCTTGACGCGCGCCGGTCGAAAACGGCAACGACGCGTCGAATGTCCGCGATTGAGACGGTATCGCCGCGTGTTGTTGCGTATTGTCACGACAGCGATAATAATGCGCGATGACGTATCGCCGCCGCCGCCGCCGCCGCCGCCGCCGCCAGGATTCGTCGTCGTCGTCGTCGTCGTCGGCGCGGCGGCGGTCGGGCGGGCGCACAATGGTTTTCGGAGATTTATCGCCGCCGAAGACGACGAGATAATTTACGCGGAGACAAATAAATTACGCGGGCGCGCGGACGGGACGACCCCCGCCGTCCTACACACACGCACACACACACACACACGCGCGCGCGGGGGTTTTTGTCTTAATATTCAACCGCGCGGCTGTATTACGCCGTTGTCGTCGGTGTTATTGTTGTTATTACTGTTTTGTCGTTGTATGCCGCGTGACAAACCCGCCGACGGCCTTTACAGGTACGTGCGTGTACGCGGTCGCGGGCGGGTAAAAAAAAAAAAAAAAATTTCTTCTTCGCGTCCATATGGCACGCGGCTCGCCCACGGCTCTTCCGTACCGCACAATCCGCCGTGTACGCGATACGTGTGGGCACTCGGTTTCGTGTACGTTATTATCGCAATAGCGCGGATGGGGGGGGGGGGGGGAATGGAAAAAAAAAAATCTAACAAATGTATAAAAACCGTATGTACGTACGTACGTGCAGTCGTTAATCGAAAACGACATGTTTTCAACTCTCTTTGGCCCGATGCGCCCGCTCGACAGTCGTTCGCCGACGGTGCGTGATAATTCGCGACGCAGGAGAATTTAGTTTTTTTCTCTTTCTAAACCGGAGTGCACACAGAGTGTCGATCCGCGATTGTATTTAACGCGTGGACATTTCGTTGGCAATATTAATTACCGACCCCGACCAAAATGGCCGCGCTGTCGAACGCCTCGCGGCCGGGATTCGATTCGGTCGGTCACCGGACGGCCGAAAGTCGTGTGTGGAAAACGACGATTTTTATATTTTCATTCAAAAATAATAAAATAAAAATGTATTTACCGAGACGTAATCAATAAATCACAATGCAATTGCATTTGCAGTAGTTCTGTGTTGCATCATACAGTGAGTAATCATCTAAAAAAAAGATTAAGGAAACCCACATTTCGATTATCTTTATTATGTCACGATATCTTCGCGGGGGCACTCTGTATATAAGGTAAACAACCGACCACGACGAAACTATAAACGCAACTAAACTCGAATAAATTATAATTATGAACGATTATTATAAATATTAGGATGGAAAGTTATTTTTTTCGTTTTTTTTTTATTCCGGGCGGATACTCCAATCAATAGGCAGCGTAACTTTTATTCCGAATTTTCCGCTGTTTTTTCGAACAGTTTTCAGGATATTTGTGTCGGTTTTTTCGCTACCGCAATTGTTTTAGAGCGTTTAAAAACCGGACCCCGATCTACTAACTAGCGGTTGAGTATTGTTTTCAATTCGACATTCGAACGACACGCGCGCAGGTATAGAGTGATATTTAGGACGTCGCATATCGCATTGCGTATGCCGCGGTCGGACATAATAATATTATTATTGTTAAAATTTGCACGTGACGTCCGAGAGATCGATCGGCGCTTGGGTGGCATAAAACAGTAATAATAATTTAATCGGCGTACGACGACGTGTCGCGTATTACTTTTCAGGTATAGGTGTGTACGTGTAATAGAGGCGTATAATAGGCAACGATTGTGATAATTCGCCAACGAACGAGTCGTGGTATGGAAAAAAAAAAAAAAAAAAAAAAAAAAATTAATAAAAAAACCCGTATACCGCGCGAAAACCCGTTTGGATATTATTATACACGCCTGCTGTGGACGACGGACGGACGAAAATTACCACGGAATTTTCGAAATATCTTTACGGCTTTTTTCGTTTTTTCTTTCCGTTATCGCCGCGGTTATCCGCGCGGGCATCGCGGGCGTCGTCACGTCGCGCGTATCCCGGCCGGTAATATTAACGATATTTTCCCCCCGGATAAATAAAAAACAAGAAAGAAAAACCCGTCGTCGTCGTATTATTAAAAATGTATACGCGGATGCGCGTACGCGTTTTTCGAACGCCCACGCCAAAGATGACGGTCGTGTATTGTAATAGCACGCGGGTACCGGGTCGCATAATAGAAACGCGCGCGCGCGCGCTCGCCGGCATCGTTTCGCGCCGCGCGGTCGTAAGTCATTCGCCGGGGCCCCCGGTGATTTATGTTATGAAAGTGCACGTAGAAAACTGGTCTCGCGGTGACAAGACCCCCCGGTTTTCGCCATTCATTACGACCGTCTATTTTTTATTTCCCCTCCCCCCCCACTCACCCTCCCGGTTTTTTTCATTATCATTATTATCGTGCCGCCGCCGCGGCTGTATATCATACGCGCGTTTCCGACCGTATACCCACAACAATAATACGTAATATACCTGCGGTACAATAACATTATCATGTTAATACTGTTCGTTTTGCGGGCCGAAGAAACCGCGCTCCCAGCGAATCGTGTGCGAAACGCGAACGTTATAATAACATGCCCGTAACGTGTACAATACCGCACGGGTATTTATAACATCTTCGAAATTGATTTAGTCCCGACCCGCGCGCGATAAGTCACCGGGACGATTTGCGATCGTCGAGTACCTGCGTGTAATGGCACGCCGTTCCAGTATTGCTGCGGCGGTACGCGATACACTTGCGCGCATCGGAACAATGTCCGTAATGTTATAACGACGATCGTGAAAAATCAATTCCGTGTTTTATACGCGTACAAAATATATCTACCGGCGACCGGTGGACCGTATTAATTATGTGTGGTTTTTTTTTTTTCCATAAAAGAATGCTGCGCGGCGCACGGTGGGAGCAAGAGGAGGGGATACGACAAACCGTAATTATTACTATCGTGATGTCCACGTGGACGGGGGAGACGGTTCGACGAGCGCGTTGTCGAAAACGTTTAATCGGAGGGGGGTTACCCACATAAATACGTGAGATACGCGGTTCGAATGTGCATATACCTGCGTATACATAGGATTACTCGTTACTCGTTAAATACTAACAATACCGTAATTGTCCGTCGTCCGCCCGCGAACGAAAACGAAACGCTCGTCGAAAATCCCGTTTTCGTTTTACTAACAAAATTATACTTATTATGATTTCCGTTTGTTTTTCTCTTCGGATAATATTCGAATGCTAACGAGTTTGGAAGATTCGTTTGAAAACCTACCTATTTGTTCGTATATAATCCGCTTTTTCTCAGTATCGGTTAAATTAAGTTTTTTCGTACGACTATGATACATCGTTATAAAATTCAATTTTCTACATTTTTTTTTTTTCAGTAGGAAAAACGTGTTGTTAAAAATATGTATTCTTTATTGGGGGGGGGGAATACGATCGAACCGCTCGGACGTCGAAAACGGGTCGCGTACGCGCATCCCCGCCGCTATAAACTACCGCCACCGACCGCGCTCACTTCACGTGAACACGGCGACCAATCGCAGGACGCGTGGTGCCGACTTTCGCGGGTCTGTACTCGCTCGGCGGCTCAGCCTGCGTGCGCGAAAGCGATTCGATCTTATGCCGAACAGAGCGTAGTTAACGTTTCAGGTCGCATTTGGTTCGAAACCCGAACGCGTACTCGTACATTATTTTTAGGGTAAAACGGAACTCGTCGTTTACCCACGACGCGATTTACGAACTCGGCGTTCTCGGGAATACCGTCGTTTCCAACCGTCCGATTGTTCAATGAGCCGCTCTTACCGTCCGGTCTCCGTAGCGGGCAATACGATATGCGCGTGGTTGAGCGGGCGACGTTTCGCCACACGCGCCGCGGGCCACGCACGCGCGGTGGCGACGCGAACGGTTTTCGATCGGCGGCACGATCGTCGCGAAAAATCTCGCCGGTAAAACGAGTTCGCGGGAACACTGCCGTTCGGCCGGGACCCCGTGGTACACGACGACGACGACGACGACGACGACAATAATAATAATAATAATACGGCGCGGCGTGTAATATATTCCGGGACTGTCTTAGGTCCGTCGTGCGTGTGCACAACAGCAATTTCGAGGCGGGCGACACTGTTATTGCGCGGCGGCGTGTTGCGTAAGACGCGATAATATACGTTTTAAATTACGTGTGTGCGTACGCACTGTTACGCGCACGCACCCGAACCCTTGCGACTAGGCGCCTAATTTGAATTTACGCCCGTCCGCCTAGACGTCTGAGAAATGAAGTCGTTTAAATACAACCGTCGGCGCGTTCCGTTCGCCCGCCCGTCCGCCGCATACGCGCGCGTGTGCGTCACATAAATCTCCCGGGGCCCGACGGCCGTTCGCCGAGCGCGTCGTTCTCGCCGCCCGTCCGGCGACGGCGACGGCGTTGTTATGCGTTCGCGCAGAATGTGATGCGCGCGTCGCGACCGTTTTCACGTGATACGCGTATCAGCAGCGGGTAGAACGCAACGTCACGTCGCGCCCCGTGTCTCACCACCTCGCACGCGGCCCCGTCCCCAGCACCCGGTGGCGCGGCTAGAATTTCCGACGCCCGCGACGCACAATGACCGGATGGCCGGGGGAACCGATCCGCGCGAACCGGCGCAAAAACGTAGAAAAGGCGCTGTTGTTTTCATACACCCGTCTGCGCGCCTCGTATTAATTATACTTGATAGTGGGCCATCGCCCGTTTTTCCTCCCCGTCTCTGCCGTCCGCCCGTTCGAAATAATGCCTCGGGCCCTTATTTAGGGTCCCTAAATATCGCAGGCCCGCGGCTCGTTGCCCGTCACGCCGCCCAATCGGTACGCCACCGAATCGGAACGTGTACGGCGTATATTCGGCGCGAGGGGAGACTGAAGGGGGAAAAAATTTATTGAAAACATAGGCATCTACCGGGTGATTCATTTAAGTGGGTACACTAATTATCTCGAAAAGTATTCATTTTTTTTCGGAATTCGTTTTCCGGCACATTTAGGAAATTTTTTACCTGTTTTCGATTTACAAATGACAACAAATATTACAATTTTCGTAAACGGATGGAGTATTTGTTTAAACGAATTCGAGCGTTGAAATGTTTTATTTCTTTCAAGCCGTTGATGAGGTATTCCACTTTTAATCTTAGGTTGGAGAAGAGTACTGGTGCATTAATAACACGTCGAGCGCCGTACCGCCACACAAATGCCATTCCACGCGACGTGTTATTAATGCACCACTACACTCCTCCGACACAAACATAAAAGTGGATTATCTCGCCAACGGATCAATGGAAATCACAAAATTTCAACACTGAGATTTTAACTAATACTCCGTCTATTTGTGGACTTTTTAATATAGGTTGTCATTTGAAAATCAAAAGCAGGTAGCGGTTTTACCCCCAATAATAAGGGTGACAAAAAATAACATATAAATGTACAAAATGTAGAGATGTAGAGCAGCCTGTTTCTCAAATGTTCTGGAGAGCGAATTCCGTAAAATGTTAATACTTTCCGAGATAATGATTGTACCCGCTTGAATGAATCGCCTGGCCCGTATATACGTGTAGTACGGTGCGCTATAATATTTTCGGTTCGAAAAAAGTAAAATATCATACCGTACGCCGCGCGCGATAAATATTCTGTTATTGTACAGTATAATACGACCGTCCGAGAGGCGATACCGTATTACAATGTTATAATAACTGTACAATAATGAAAATATTATTTTACTGTATCCCGTCATCATATTATAATATCGGTGGCCATCGTTTCGAATATACATGTGTATGTGTGTGTATAGGCATTAGATACCTATACCGTCGAATGTTTTTCCCCGACTATTCGGTCCGTCTACACGTTTTTTTTTTTTTATATAATTTATTACTGTGCAACGTTATACACGTATAACGTTAGGTACGTCGGATGTACCTGTACACGCTGCGGCCATTAAGTAACAAATTACTTTTTTCTCGTCGTCTTCTTCTACACGTATATCTACATAGTATAGCAGATATATGTGTATAATATTTTCCGCCGTAGATTTATCGTTAAGTAATAAAAATAATAAAATAAACGAAATTTTTTAAAGCGCCGTCGATAACAATAATTTTTTTTCGGTTTTTTTTTTTTTTGGACAATTTAAGAAAAAAACGAAAACAATCATGGGAAATGAATGAAACTTTTGTCTAATCCGAAGGCAATTTGATAAAAATTGTGTAGATAAAATAAAAAGATAAAGGCGTTTTTACCTAGAAAACGCACAACACTGATTGCACAGGTGCCCTTCAAAAGACGCGGCTTAGCAAGGGCACTCTTCTTATCAGTCGGATAATTTGGTCCCGAGCGATTTGTATTAGTGCCGCGTATTAAAAACACGCATCGATGTGTTTCGGACACTCAAAGGGCACTCAAAACAGGGTCTTTTCTTTTTAGATGTTTTCGGTACGAACAATTACCGATATTGTCTACGTGGATCCGTTTTCGCACGGCCACCGGCCGGTGGTTGTCGTTATTGTTATCGCCGTCATTCGCACCGCCGTCGATCCGCGACGATAGCGGAGCTCCCGTCGCCGGGCCGGCCGGTCATCGATACGCTTTTCGTCGGACCGAATATCGGTTTTTTCCCGCCCTCGCCCGCGGACTAGTTTTACGCGCGACGCGGCGCCCGTTCGCGTGCTCCCGCGCAATAATTAACCGGCGGCCGTTCGCGTGGTGGCGCGTACGGCAACGCGCGCCCCGTCCGCAATCGATAACCGTCGATTTTTATTACATCAAAACGGCGTCGGCCGGCGATTTCGCGATAATTGTTTGCCGGGGCGATCGCGATCCTCAGAGCGGTACGCGACACGCCGCGTCCGAGAGGTTGGGTTCGCGCCGACGTCGCGCACCGGCATCGGAAAATTAATCGGATTTCGCGGCGGCGGCGGCCGTTTCCACGGTAAGTAGACGCGCGCACCGCGGTATAATAAAAATAATAATAATAATAGTAATAATAGTAATGATAATAACACCGCGAGCGGTCATTAAACTGCCCCACGGCCGGCCGCCGGTTTACAAAACTACGTTCGTTATAGACACGCGCACGTACGGGAGTGTGTAACACACCGCGGTCGCGGTACCGACGCACCACCCCCGTTCGATTTCGTTCGGCGGCCGCGGTTTTCTCGTACGCGTGTGTTCCCGGCGACGTGCCCGAGAAAATAAAAGAACAACGGTGATTACGGTAACGTTGTACGGAATCAACGTCGAATTATCCGGAAATACGTCGTTTTTGTTTTTTCTCCGTTGATCCTATTCGCGGTTCCGGAGTTTTATTAAACGACGCGTTTTCGTTACCACGCGGAAACGTTACATCTCGGTTACGGACGAAAAATACGCTCGGAAACCGTTTAATCCGTATATATATATATATATACGTGTATACATACACTCTTATAAGACTACGGATTATTCGATTTTTCGGTATTTTCTAAAACAAATTCGTTTTTTTTTTTTTTTTTTTATGTATATATTTTTGGCGAGTAAAATGCTCGTGTCCTTTAACGCTGTACCGACGCGGGTTTTCCGTCCCGCGGCGATACTTTACTCGAAACAATTGTCTAAATAGTCTAAAAAAAAAAAAAAAAATCCTCGGTATATCGGTTTCATTGTTACCTTGGCTACAACGGGCCAAACAAACACGCGACCATATATAATCATACTATTACCGGACTCCGCCGTTCGCATAGAATAGTTTTCCGATCGCAATGATTTATCGTTGTGTGTCATTGCGAATTAATATTATTAATCGCACTATTACGAACCCTTTAACATCCGTTGTCCATAGGACTTCTCGACTTTTGGCCTACAGCAGCGGCCCGTGCGTTATTGCGCGGAAAAGTAAACGCCCGGTTTTTTTGTTGTTCGGTTTTTTTTTTTTGTTTTTTTTCCCCCCGTTCGTTCGTTTTCCACGATATTAATTCAAAACGGAATATATACGGGTTTATGACGGCCACGCGTTGACGATTTTTTTTCGCCCGTTGTTCGCGTTTTATTTAATTTTCGTTATTATTATTATTATTTTTTTTTCGTCGCCCGTTTTAATTAAGTCACCGCCCGAAAAACGATTGTCACGTCATTCGAACGAATAATATATCACACGCGGATCCTCCGTGCGCGTCGTCTATTTATTGCGCGGAAAAGTAAACGCCCGGTTTTTTTGTTGTTCGGTTTTTTTTTTTTTTTTTTTTTAGATAAGCGCGTATCTATATATTATATTATAGGTACTGCATAACACGACTATTTCGTGCGAATAGCCGCCGTGCATACGCGTCCGCGCACAACATAACAATACCCAACAGTACCTAATAACATAATAATAATAATAATAACAATAATACGCCGTCATGTCGTGAGTACGTAATATTTTACGTTTTCGTTTTTATAACATATTTTTTTTTTTTATTCGTAAAAGCGTTTTAATTATCCTCGTGAGCCGCGATGGTTATCTGCGTCGACTGTATGCCTACATTAAATTACGTCGTTCGCCGCACCTGTTCGGCGCGCGCCCCGCGCATATCCGACGGGGTGGTCCGGCACGGTATAGGAAACCCCAACCGGCCTCTTTTTTTAAACCGTACAACGGATACCGGCGCGGATCGTCCGGCGTCGGTGAATCGCCGCCCAGATCTCGAAATCGCGCACACGAATTGCGGCCGCACAATGGTCGCCACTTTGTATCGGTCTATCCGTGTTACCTGCAAAAGATTTCGATCCGTCGTTACTTCTGGATTTCGTACGGGAACGCAGTCTCGGATTGATTTTCGGGTAACACGTCAACAGAGTTATATAGCTGATGCTACTGCGTTAGGATGGCTAGTATGTACGAAACGACGCAATCTTTAGTAGTATACTGTTTACCGTAAACAATAATTTCTACATTTTTTTTTTTTTTTTGGTTTAAATAATAAAACATAATATAACGATGGGCGTGTCAGCGATAAATTGTCTAGATAAAAATGGTTCCTCGGGCCCACTACCGACCTGTATCACGGCCGGAAAGTTTACCGGGCCGGAATTCGAAAATAACACGCCGGGCTGCAACTCGCGTGCACGGCCGGATCGGAAAACCCGTAGCACTTTTGAAACCGAAAAAAATACCGGCCAAAACTCTGCGCGCGCAAATCTGTTCTCGGCGCGTATATTGTTATACTGGTGTATGCGACCGCGGACCGGTCGATGTCGGACGGTGCAGAGCGTTTCCGTGCGCCCTGAAAAAAAAAAAAAAAAAAAAAATTAGTAAAAAATATTGGGTATATTCCGTTTCGGTCGAATCTATACGTACGTATAGTATAACGCGCGGATATAATGATACATAATAAATAATATAATATAGTACGGGACGCGCAACACTTTCGGAGGAGGGTGTGGCGAATAACGACGATGAGCTCTCGAGTCTTTTTTTTTTTTTTTTTTTTTTTATCGAAAGTCGTGTTTATAAACAACAACGTTATTATACACGATGGTGTGTATAGTGATGTAGATAATTGATTTTAACGGGGCCGCTGCAGTATATTATAACGCAGTGTACATTATAGTAATATTATAGGCAGGTAACCACCGCCGCCGCGCTCGTCGTATGTTACCGCGTATACCTGCCTACTTAAACTAGTATATTATAATGTTATGATTACAATAACGAGGTGTAATTTTTGTTCAGTGTGCGGCGGCTGTATTATAATAGACGATGCAGTGTGTGTGTGCGTGTGTGTGTGCGTGTGTGTGTGCGTGTGTGTGTGCGTGCGCGCGTGTGTGTGTGTGCAGGCGGTTAAAATTAATTGCGCTATCACGGTTTGTTTATATTGCTCGCGTATTATTATTATGGTAATAAAATCGATTGCGCGCGCGCGCTCGCGTCGAGTCCGAAAAACGAACGGGCGCTCCCGCGTACACATTATGTAGTAGCTAATGCGATCGGTGAATTTACAGGAATGAAAAAAAAAAAAAAACAACTAAATCGAAAACGGAAAAAAAAAAAAAAAGAACCGATTTCGATAGGCCGCGCAGTCCGCGTTATCGGCTGTCCTGCGGAACTGGTTTTTTTTTTTTTTTTTTTTATTACAGCGTTAATTAAATAATAATACGTTATTACATTATTTTTAATGAACATCAGCACATATCGTATATAACATTGTTAGTAAATACGAAACTGTATCACTGTAATAAATATCGCTACGGTACTGGAACGGTTACTGTGGCGTACGTGATACGCGTACGGTAGCTACACCGAGTTTTCCGGATACAGTAGCAATGATATTATTGGTTTTTCGTCGAATTTCCAACGAGAATAATAGTAAAAAATAACCCCTACCGACATAACCGTTGGGTTATTGCGGTAATTATCACGGCGTTATAGCGGAATAGAATACAATATTATAATACACACAGTATTATACAAGTGCATATGGGTATGCGTATTGTATCGTACAGTAATAATAATATATCGGAGGACGAGAAAAAAAACCAACCCGTACAGATAATATTATATAATTGTTGTATGCGAATATCGGATCGAGGAAAATTAATTTCCGTAAATAATTAATCGAGTCACCAAGGGTGACGCGACCGTCGTCGAGATAACAGCTGAAGACGGGAGGGAAAAAAAAACGAATGTGTCGTTATCGTTGGGTACAACCTCCGCTCCACTCCCGCCCACCGCCGATAACGATAACCGAACGGGAGCACACTGTAAAGACGAGAAACACGGGGGGGAGGGGGAGGGGGCAATACTCGTTAAATAATATCCGCGGATAAGACTCTCGGTCGTTTTTCGAAATGGATAACCGCTTTGCCGGTTTCGCGCGACGTCCATCGGCAATATGGACGATGACGAGAGCGAGAGCATCCATTCGATGGCTGCCGCCGCCGCCGCCGCCGCCGGTGATGTTTCGTAGATCGCATACTCGTCCGGAACCATCGCGTCGACACGTCCGTCTCGAACTATTCCCGATGTTATATTTTTTCGTATTTTTCGCCGGTATACATAAATCGGGCGTGGCCTAAGTACAAAAAGCGCCTACATAATGTGTTTGTATACGTCAGGGGCGGCAGACCTGCGGCCCCTTAACGCGCGATCCGCGGCTCTTTGGAAAATGCACCAACGTCTGGACATTCTAGGGCCGTAAATAATAAATTAAATTTCGATTATACGCCTTCCTGATATGTGATCTTCGTCTTGTGAAACATCGTATAAAATTCATAGATAATATTCATACGTTCGGACGTTCTTCACCTTTCCGCACTTCATATTTTTAGGGTCCGCTACCTTTCGCCACCCTAATTCGCCGCGTACTTGACTCGTGCTCCCGTATCATTTACACACGCTCGCACACACACGCTCTAACAGTCCTCATACCTAACCTTCCAATCGGTCTCGTTTCGGTCTTCTCCACCTCTCGTCCGTCGCGTTCGTTCGTAAAACTATAATTTTTTTTTTATTATTATTGTTCCGCAGAATCTCCGATACTGTTGTAATCTGTTCTCTCGTTATATGTCCGAACCGCCTCGGCTTAAAAAACATATTATTATTATTATTATTAGTTTTTTTTTTTTTTTTACAAGTCGTCGAAATCGAACGGGGGGTCGGCCTACGGACCATCTCGTATACGGGGTAAAAACGCATAATTATATTATATTTGAATACGATCCGGCGAGAATCGTATACGTCATTCTAATTGGCTTTGGTTCATTTTTTTTTTTTTTCTGTCTTTGTTTACCGACTAACAAATAATAAAACAATAATACCTATTGGTTTTTTTTTTTTTTTTAACGAACAGTTTATAAATATAATATACAAGTATACAAATACGATATTATAATAACGTCCGTTTTAACAATACCACCGCATATTAATAACAATATATATTTATAAATGTACCGAACCGACTGCTGCACGTATATACGCGGTGTGTGTACCTACGTACGTATCCGTTTATACGTACGTACGTACGTGCGTTGGTGCACGTGGGTGTGGCCTGAACACCGGAGCTAATTAATTTCGAATTTTTTTATATATTATATATATATATATACGCGCACATTTTTTCTCCCCCTCCCCCCCCTCCCACCCGTTCTTTCGATTTCCTCGACATATATCATAATATTATACACGCGCCGGTATACTCCATATGCGCACACTATATTATAAAATAATAATACGTACCTATATAATACAATATACGTGTATACATATGGTGCACGCCGCGTACGCGTATTATATACGATATATCCGATTGATTTATGCCCGGTCCGTATAATATATTTATAATAAGTTGGCGCGGTATAAACCACACAACCGCCGCAGCCGCCGAACGCATGCCCACCCCTACTGCATAATACGGCCGCGTGCGCTATGTGTGTATGTCGAATTTCGTATTTATATTTTATTTTTTTCTCCTCTCCGTGTTCCCGTACACACACGTATCTACCACATTAGTTGTGTTATTAATTTTATCGAAACCCCCTACCCTTCCCCGAGGCGTATATCGTGTTGCGCTGCAGCGCGTCAGCAGTGTTTCGCGCTATTTTCGAGCGTGCCAATTTTTACACACCCACCGTCGAATCCCCTCCCCCCGGGTGGCCCGGTAATGTACACGCGTTAGAATTAGTATTGTGTTGTATATTATAATATTATTGTGTACAGGGTACCTATACACGCGTACACCTATCCGAATTCGTTGCCAACTCCCGGGGCTTTTACACCACGATCGATTTGTGCGATCATCGACGCGCGAACCGCCGAGTGTCCGCGAAGATTTCGAATAATCATTGGTGATGTTTTACCTTCTTTATTTTCCGTAGTTTGCGCCGCCGCCACGTGGCCACACGGCGCATCTTCAAGTCGAGTATATATAAGTATATACGGTACTCGTCGGTTTTTATAATCAGAGACGTAATAATAATAATAATAATAATAATATTTTAACTAACCGCGCAGCCGATATCATAGGTTTATTGGCGAGACGTGTGATATTATCATTGAGAAGAAAAAAAATAATAATAAGTAAAAAAACATGGCCCAGTTCCACCGTAAACATCGGGCGACCGGGTCGTGATAAGGATCAAAGAGAATCGAACAACGCACCAAGGTTGTCTGCAACGGCGTCTCCGGCACGCGAATACCAATACTTTTTCTCATTTTTTTTTTTTTATTTTCACCGATCCGTAAGTTATGTCATACAATAATATCTACGACGACTATACGTATAATACAATATGACGCGTAGGGCGTAGATAACAATAAAAAAAAAAATGAAAAAAATTCCAAACCAGTAGTCTACGATCATCTGTACCTATATATGTATTCAATATACAGTGTGTTTCACTCGAACGGTAACACCGGTCGGATGGGCCTAGATTGAAATAGTGGTTTCTGATTCCCTTGGGATCCCGGGGTACCGGAATAAACGCATTTTGAGCCTATTGCGCATTAAAACTTACGGTTTTTAAGCAACTTTGATTCGAGATTTTTCTAGAGACGAATTGCTTTTTTTTTAATCGTAAAATATTATACGATATGAGTACATTAAGGATTTGGAGAAAACTAAAAAAAAAAAAAATCACGATTTTCAGTAAATTTTAAATCTCAGTCGATTTCAAGCCTTCGTGTGTCTACGGAAAAGACGGGTGTCTGTAATAATTGTGGATGGGGATGGGGGATAAAAACGTAAATCGAAAATATGATAATTTAAAAGCAATAGTCGAATAGGATACAGACGAAACGCTGTATAAAGTCCGAACGACGACGACCCGATTCCAAAATAATAATCGCAATTTCTCATATTTTTTTGCTCTGTTATTACTTATTAATAATAATAATAATCTAAAAAAAAAAAAACGTACACGTCATCGTTGTCGTGCACGCACTACCGTTTATTTTGTATAGCAACGTCGTCGTTAAATTATTGGCGTTTTTTTTTTATTTCCATTTGATTTAAATAATTTTTAATGTTTTTTTTCCCCTCATTCTGTACATAGAGTATTTTCAAACTGGATATACGCGTGACCGCAGCGACGCGGGCGTTATCACCGACGACTTGGTAATCTAACAACAAACGATTAAAAAACGAAAACAATAATAACGAAATAAAAAAATAATAACAAAATCGATTTGAGATAAGACGTGACGGGAAAAATAAAACACCGTAGACGACAAAATTAACAAAAAAAAAAAAAAACAATAAAAAATAGTAAAAACAATCAACGTATATAATATTAAGTGCGACAAACAAATTTGGCAAAGCCGTGTGTGTGTGTGTGTGTGTGTGTCGTATACAAACGAAAAACCTGCGAATCGAAAATGGCCCCGCGTATTATGTGTTTGAGTGAATGTTATGCAAAACAAAAAACAAAACTACTCACAACGGGGATCCGTGTAATTCATCAGCCCGTTGGTTTTATTAGGTTATTATTAATACATCTAGATTATTTTTTCCCATTAAAAAGTTACAGTTCTGACACACACATACACACACACACACACACACACACACACACAATTATATATTTTTTTTTTCGTATTTTTTTATACCTGTCTACGGTCGGTAGCCGCGCGCGTACTTTTCCTGTAAAATAACGCATTCAAACTGCACGTGCAGTGTGCGCTGTAGTTTCACTGAAACGTTAACGCAAATTATCACGGTACTGACTCGAATCTATAATTTTATTGAAACAAGGGGGGGGGGGTCAATTTTAAGTTTAAAGATCAACGGTCCGAAAATACGCGTTTCGTGACTCGTATCTATTCGAGATTCCAACCCTTGCGCAACGAGACTTATGTTCGAACGAAACATTCGGAAAGAGTGCGCGATTTTTTATAATGTCAGTATCTTAAATCGTGATTTTATTCCCCCCCCCTCCCTGTAAATACACTAGTGGAATTTTTTCGCTTTTAACGTGAGAAACAAAAATCGTATTATCTGCGTGTAAAATTTACTGGTGAAAATCGACGCTCGCGAAAATAAATAACCCCCAAAGACTTTTCGGCGTTAAAAATACTGCAGGCAGTCACGGTTTACGGTTTAATGAAAACGCGTGAGTTTTCATACGCGGCGCGGCGTTGAACTTTTCGAAAATAAAAACATATTTCGAAAAATCGGATTTCCGTCGGGGGGGAGACCGACCAAACGCATTTCGAACGCGTTCAAACACACATCGGGCCGAAAAACTTCGCGTTATTATCGTTAATTATTATATTATTCGTAGATATTTAGGTTACGGTATAATTGTATTTATAATTTGTGGTTTTTTTTTTTTTTTTTTTTTTTAATCTAAACGAAACGTCTGGCAAAACTTTGACCGGTAGTCGTCAATTATATCGTGCGTTTCGCCTACGTTGTCGTCGGTGACAACCAGCGTATTGCATGATATATACGTATTATACGAGCACTCGAATCTAATTACCATCGAAAACACACTACACGGTTCTAGCTCGAGGACGCGACGACGGTTACTATACGGCTATACGGTTACTCGACACTTCATATTATCATATACATAGTATACCCCCCCGGACCTACCGGCGGTTTACATACCTACTCGTATATGCATAGTTATAATATTATATGGTACCTTCTCTCGCGGGGGAAATGCAAAAAAAAAAAAAATAATAAAATCATCTCCCCTATATTATATTTTGTACCTATATAAATAACGCGAACCGTCGGCCGGAGAGTTCCCCCCCCCCCGGATACGATCATTTGTAATTCAAATTTCAAAATGATTACCGCGGTGACGGTATATTTATATATAAATAGGTATCCTATTGCTGCAGCGGTACAACTGTTACGGGCGATCCGAGCCACGGCGGCGCGCGCTCTGGCGGGTGAATACGGTATACTCGTCGAAAAAGTGTAATATACATACATGTACTACACCTACTGTATATCTGTTAACGCGATAACGTGTTAATTATCATTATTGTTTTTATTATTATTATTTTTTTTTTTTTAATTATACTTTAGGTACGTTTTAAACGATTTTTTTTATTTACATTTCTCGCGTACGTTAATAATACTATTCGTGTTGATCGCGATGTTACAATAAATAAACCCGAAAGACGCCGACGAGTCAAACTGGTGTATTTACGAAAGCACGTCGTATAAACTGTCGTTTAATTGTACATGTTTAAATGTACGTTTATTTTTTTTTTTTAGACAGCCACGATCCGTTTCCGATAAGATAAACAAATCGTTAATATTATTGTACGCGGGTCGTATATTATGACGATACGCTACAGCGTTCCGGGGCACTTTTTTTTCCCCTCTCTTTTACACCGATTCGACTGAAAATCGACGGCGAGAACGTTCTTTACACCCGAACAAATCGCGTTCAGTGAAAACAACGTTCCGAACGACATTATATCTAACCGTCCTAACCTGAAAAAAGTTACGCGACGATACAATAATATTGTTATCGCCATGGCAACTGTATTGCACTGTCGAAGGGAGCGGCGTACACAATATAAATTTTTGAAAAATGTGTAACGTGCGTAGGCGCAACTAGACCACCGACTTCGGATGGTACTAAAATTATACGCACGTCAAAGACCGCGATCTCCTTTACACGACTCTTACAGCAGTCAACCACATCTATCGTTTGCGATTTCGCACGTGGAAATTTATCAAAACCATTTAAACGTAATATTTCATATACACGCGCAGTGCGTCCGCAACAGGAAATATGTATTTTGCTCTGCTCGTTAATTAAAAATAATAATATGGATAACATGATAATATTTAGTCTTTACCATGACAAAGTCGATAGGGTTTTTTCGGGGGAGTGCTAATTTTAAACTCGAGGGCGCTAAATCCCCCCTGGCATCCACTAGTTGTGCCCGTAACGCGAAATTTCGTGACTAACCCCCCCCCCCACACTCTTCCCGATTTTTCGTTTACCTCTAAACAGGCCCACGCGGTTTCTGTACGGATTCGCGCTATTGAATATTGTAATTTTATTATTAATAATACCGACTTTATGATATTATACGTGCCGCTCTATAACTGTGTCGAACTAATTAAGAGGGGTGACCTCGGGATACCCGGGCGTTTTTGATTTACGGCCCAATTGTACGACGTAAAGTACGCGCCGGGCGGCGGTGAGGGGGCAGAGAGAGACGCGGAGAGAGAGAAATGTATTTTAATCCTCTCTGTCGACTTGCTGCACATGGCACGCAAACAGTTTTCCGCACGGCTCGCGCAGTCACCGAGTTTTCGATTAGTTTTTTTTTTTTTCCCGGTTTTTTCTCTCGATATTTCCAAACAGAATAATAATAATAACACGCCGTCCGCGTTATAAACAATAAAATATTATCATAAAACTCTCGTCGGTGGCGTATTTGACTTAGTTTTATATGTGGGGAGGGGGGCGACATTAAAATTACTATACACGAGGTATATAGGTACGCAATCTTATAATATAGTCCACCTTGTTTACGTTACCGTGAAAAGTTTTTATTTCTGTGTCTAATGACACTTTTCGAGCAATATTAAATTTGCGTGTGTAACGAATACCTACACGAATCAATTGATAGGGGGGGGTGGACGATCGCCCGCATCGCCCATCCCCCTTCATATATGTCGCTGTATGCAATTGTGCGACGGCGGCGTCGAACCGTCGAATGTCCGCAACGCGCTCGCGAACCTCGGCGGACGCGATTTTTCTCGGTCATCGCGTACCGCGTGCTGTCGTTTTCGTATAAAATGAAAAAAAAAAAAAAAATACCATTAAAACGTTTCCGCGCTTTCGAGTGGTTTACGCGGTCACGCGGCCGGCGTAAATTCCGATTTCGAAAACCGAAATAAAAAAAAAAAAAAAAAATCTCCCCCTCCCATCGATCGCCGTTTTTCGTATTCGTTCTACCGTTGTTGTTGTTGTTGCTGCTGTTGTCGCTGCTGCCTGTTATTGTTGCCCGTGTACCGCACACGAAACTTTGTACGGGCCGCAATCCGTTTCACGAACGGACGCACGCACGCGCACGTGTGGTCCCGTGGCATTTATGATAAACACGCGGCCAACTGCGAACGGTCGCATTACGGTAGCAGTGTGACCCGCGCGTACGACGATATTTCACAATAATATTATCATTATTATTGTTATTATTAATCGAGGGTTCTTCGGACGGCCTGCAATATCACGCGCGTGTATAGTTTGTACAATATCGTTATACCCGCCGCGAAGACACGCACGCGCACGCGCACGCACGCGCACAAAATGAAACAATGACGTATCGTTACTATCGACTAACGTTTCGCGGCGCCACGGTCATAATTTGTGTTACGATAGTATTGGCGACAGATTTGTCGTTTCGCGTACGCATTTGAGGCCGCGTACGCATCGATGCGGAGTCGCGCGCGACCGGTACGGACGGATTTCCCAAACGGGCACGTTCCGCCGCGCACGGCTCGGCGAATTCCGATTTCGGTTTTTTACCCTATCCGTGCGCGGCCGCCGTTCGAACGTGACGGTATTCCCGATATTCCGCCCGGTGCCCGGTGCCCGGTGCCCCCCACTCGCGCGCCGCACCGCATCCCGTTCGCGCGGGATATAATAACGTGTCCGTCGTATCCGTTCAATAATCGATAATCGATCGTAGTAACGCGTTAAAACCGACGGTCGTCCCCGGCGAACGCTAACCGTTCGCCACGTCGGCCGGCGCGCGCTCAAGAGCCGCCCGTAAGTCGGAGACGTCCCGAGCGCGTGCACTCGACGGAAAACCACGACGTCTCGCAACGGGAAACGGCCACGGCGTCGAGTTTTTACACGGCGCGCACCCGTTTCGGTTTTATCGCGTAATCCGGTTACGGCCGGGGACGTTTACACCGTTACCTGTGTGTAGACGCGTAACGCGGCGGCAGGGGGACGCCGAAGGTCGAGACGGTCACCGCGTCCGCGTGCCGTTCCATTTTTTCCCGCCACTCTGGCCGTTCGCCCCTACCGCGACGCGCCGGAAACGGGGTGAAAAATGTAAACTTTTAAAACGGTCGTAAAACCGCGGCCGCGAAATCGGCCGTTTGTCGGATTTGATTTCGACGATCACCACCCACTACGCCCCGTCCGCGGGAAGTGCGGCAATAATAACGTCCGGTCACCCGTGTTACGTACGTACGTACGCGTGTATATTTGGTATGCATGTTTCACACACAAGGAAAACGGCGGCGACGGTGGCGCCGCGGTGTTTGAAAATTCATTAGACGACCGTGCGCGCGCGCGTGTGTTTACGCGTAACCGTGATTTTTTATTCTCTGCGCGCATAGCGTCACCTTGCAGTACGGACTCAAGGCCGCGCGCGCGCGCGTGTGTGTGTGTGGGGGGGGGGAGGTTCGATCTCCCCCGAGGCCCCCCCACCCATCACTCGAAATTCGCCGCGCTGTACCGAACCGGCCTGTCCGTGCAACCCGTACGATAATAAAATCAGACCGTCGCGTGTTTCTAATTTACAACGACTCCCCCGCAAGTGCGTTCCGGTTACCTCGGGGGTCGGTTACGACGTCGCCGCTAACGTGCCGACGTTAAATCGACGGGTTTACGCGCGCGGGCGCGAGTCGAGGCGAGCGCGCGGAAAAATTGGCGGGAAAAAAACCCGAAAAGAAATTACGTCGGCCGCAACCCGTTCGCCGTATAATATGCTCCCGCGGTATACCTATTATTATTATTTATATTCAACGCGCGTTGACTTCCGAGTGGATTTACAAAAAAAAAAAAAAAAACCAGTCGTATTATTTTTTTTATACGCGTAACCTACGTACACACTCGCCTTCGACGCATTGGTATAGACCGCGGGCCGGTTATTATAATAATGACGGCGGAATTAATCGGATGATCGAAGTGCGGCGGGGCCGTGCGCCGTCTACGGGGACAGTGGCAGGAGGGGGGAGGAGAGCAGTACACCTCTGGGCGACCCTCGCGCACGCCGAAAACGTTTAAACACATTTCCCCCTCCCCGTCCCATTTCTCTGCAGTATCCGCTAACACTACACTTACGCGCGGTATAGAAAAAAGAAAAAAAAAAATTGTTACACAAAAGTATGGTCAAGTGTAATAAAACGCGTCTACCGTTTCGGCCGTTATCGTAATTTATATCGAGCGGTGCTTACGAAACGACGAAATCGGACTCGAAAAATTGTGTTTTTTTTTTTCTTTTCTTTTATTAACTCACTACATTATGACGATTTTTTCCATGCGCGTCTACTGGCAGGTGACGTTGAACATTTTATCGGGCACGGGAAAAATCGGAGGAAATTTCATCTGACGGTCGGGACGATAGAAAGTCCTTAAAAGTCAATGACGAAAATTCTCTGTCGACCCACCAATCCCGAGTGCGAAATTTCAATTTTTTATAGATATACCACTGCGGCAATTCACCGGTGTCGTATCGTACGAAATGCGTTTGGCACTAAGAATTTTTCATTTTCTTTTTTTCACGATATAGGGTTAATCGTAATAGATAATTGTCCACGAATTACCAATTCGAAATGAATAATAAAAAAAAAAAAAACCGAAATTTCAAATCGTCGCCCGCGATGTGGGCGTTTTAAATTCTCGGTGGCGGTACAGTACAACTCGGGTGACAGTCCGGCGACGGCCAGTTGTACGCGTGTTCGGGTCGTATGAATGAACGACTCCGGGGCCACGAAAATCCGACCGGAACGTTCGGTGCCGCCATCTGGCGGACGGTCGGGTCTTCGCGGCCGTCCGGGCCTGTGCAGATGGCGCGTTTCCCGAACGGCCGCCGGCACCGGCGCGGGAAGTGGTGGCGGGGCGGCGTACGAACGACCGTGGAAAACGGAATGGCCGATAACGTCGCCGTCTAGAGTACCTATACAGTGTTTTATATTTTTTTATTATTATTGTTATTATTATTTCGTCGTTGTTTTTTTTTTTTTTTTATTTTTTTTTCGCGCTACCCGTCCGCGCGATCGTTTCCACACGACGACGACGGCGACAGCGGTGAATACACGACTTGTTTTCATCGTTGTCGAGCAGAGTTTCGTTCACGTTTTCATTCGTATTTTCCCTCGTGCGAAAACAATAAACGCGTCGTCGCCACGCTCCCGCGAATACAACAATAATGTATCCGTTATGTATTTTCGTTCTGTTTTACGGTGGCGAATATATATCGTATATTATTTCGAATAATATAATTGTTCCAAAAAAAAAACAAAAAAACAAACAAAACGAGCTGACGGCGCATTGTGTAGGCAACAACACGGACACGGCACGGCGGTTCGTTCGGTACAGCAGACGTCCGTCGCGTAACGTTGTCCACCGTGAGCCCGAGAATTCCGTGTATTCGCCCGGATGCCGTTTCCGATCCAGCGGCGGCGGGGTGACAAGACGGACGATATTCTCCACTTGGAAAGTTTCGGAACCCGGAACGTATCGTTTTCCTCGATACTCGACCCACGGCCCGGACGATGCGGACCGCGCTCTCGTCACGGACCCGCCGCACAAAATTCGTTTACGCGTGTCGCGTGTTTTTTCTGCGCGCGCGTTCGCGGAGACCCGGTCACGGTTCGTCTCGCCTCACCGCCCCTCCCCCCCGCACGAAAAGTTACCGTTCGTGCAGCGACTCCTTCGCGTCGCGATCTTTCGGGTTTCCCGTGTTTATACGCGACACGTTTTTAAAACACGATCGGGCGAAATCGCCGCCCGCGGCCCCCGTGCGCGCGGAAAAAGTGCGAAAAACCGTATAACGGAAAATTCGCATGAAATTATCGCCCGAAATTAAAACGGAATTTCGTTCGTTATTGTTGTTTGTTTTTTTTTTCGCAACCGGCCGCCGAAAACGATTATCGGAAATTATCGCCGGAACTCGTGGCAACGGGGTTCGGAATAATCGAATTACACGGAGACACTCCGTGTTAAAAAACGCTACGAAATCGCACCAGAACTCTTAAAACTACGCCGTTTTGTTCGTATTTGGCCGTACGATGACGTCGATATTTCCGCGATCGGTGGTCAAAGATAATTAGAAACAAATTGTTTTTGTTTTTTTCCCCCCGATATTTTCGCGATTTCGTAACAGATTGTTCCACGAGTAACTATTATAAAAGCGCGTAGGTATCGTCGTTAACTTAATTGAGACACTTTTACAGTTGGATAATTTATCGGATTGCGTTCAGAAACGCTACCAATATTTAAGGGGTTGCATATAGGCAATTTTAACGACATTTTGAAAATTATACTTGTACAAATATTTGTAGCGTCGAAAATACACTCGGTTTGGTGTAAAATTAAAAATTTTCCCGTGAAAGTAGACACCCCCCCTTGATCGGAGTGTCAAATCTCGTCTTGGTTTTTTTTTGGTATTTTTTTTTTTTTTTTATAGTTAGAGTTTAAAATATCCCCCGGAAATAAGTCTTAGCTAGTAACACCGTAGTAATCATTATTATTATTATTATTATTGGTAATGTTTTGAGCTCCCTTCTGTGGAAATTTTCGAAATTTGTTCCCCTCCCGGTGACCCATTACGAATTACGCCACCGTTTTGAAGGGTGTGACGAAAATATATTTTAATGGCGCGGTTAAGTAGGTGCCGGGTATCGTTTTTTTTTTTTTTTTTTCTTTATCGGCCCGGAGTAATAAAAATAACCAACACTATAATCCGTGTAAATCGTACGTTTTTACGACGACGACGACGGCGTGTACCGTCGTGTTTACTTTGGTGTATAATGTAATAAGTGAACCGTGCGGGTAAACCGGAGAGCTGTAAAAAAAAAAAAAAAAACGCCGTACCATTAACTAGGTAATATAACTGCCTAACGGGTAGTTAATTGTATTTTTATTATTCATTATTCGGCCGTAAACCAAATTTACCGTCGTCGTCGAACGTAATCTTTTTTTTTTTTTTTTTTTTTTTTCTTCTAACAATCCTCCCGTTATAATATTTTCACCTTCATACACGCATTGCATGTAGGTGTTGTACGCCGCCGATATTTTACGCACGATTTTAACGGGGCCCCCCGTACACACTCGGCCGGCGTACAATATTGTGTACTATGCGTTTCGTGTAGCGCGTACGGGGGAGTCCGATTTTTATTAGAAATATTTTTTTTTTTCTAACGCGAGATCGTCCGGTACAATCAAATTGCTATCGTGCGCTATTCTTATACCGTGTCGCGCCTTTTTAAACGAAAACAAAAATCGACTCGGCGGCGGCGGTGTCGCGTCGCGGCCGGCGGACGGGCGGTGTCGGTGAGCGGGAGGCGGCGGCGGTCGCGGCGGGAGGTGGACGAGGTGGCGGCGGAGGTGGAAGAGGAGGAGGAGGAGGAGGAGGAGGAGGATGCCATGGATGACGATAATACCGACGATAAATCAAAATGGCCTCGCCATCTGGCGGCGCAACACGCGGATCCCCGGGCCGCGCGCCCGTATTATATTCCATCATGGCCGAACGTCGCGCGCGCCGCGGCAGAGACCTTTTTTTTTATTTTTTTTTTTTATTATTATTATTTAAGAAAGGAAAAAAAAAAACATAATAAAATAAAATAAACGCGCGCCGCGTATGTATTTACAGTGTGCGTATTACGTATATGTATAGTAATATTACCGGCACCCGAGATATCGCAACGGCCATCAGGACCCACGTATTGTATCGACGGTGTTTCGTTAAAAGGGCCTCTCTATCGGATTTCACGTGTTTTCAGGAAACGAAAAAAAAAAACAACGAGAAAAACAGTTTTTAACGATGTTTATCACTGGAAAACCGCGAAAAAAAAATTGAATGTGCGGCGGTATACGCGGCCCTTTAAACAGATCAGTGTTGATTTAATTTTGATACATTTTAAAAGGGCGCCCGCATATCATATTTTAGTGGACCTTACCGACTGTTTAAACAGCACGCCCTTTTACCTACAGTTTACGCTGCTGATTTTTCTGATTTTCGTTTTTCGATTTTTGTATTCGTCCTATTAACGAAAACGTGAGAATTCGTTTTCGATTTTCGGATTCGCGCCGGCGGCGGCGCCGTTCCATTATCATCCGCGTCATCGTCCTCGGAGGATTTCGAGTATAAATTCGAGTTGTTACTGCAGTTCGGCAGAGAACGTTTTTTCTGTACAGATTTCCGAAACGCATTGTATACATTTATATACGGGTGTACACCGCTAATATCGGATTTACCGTGTATGATGCAGCGGTTTAGAACGTTTGTCCGGATATAAGGAGTGGGGCGAACGAATCGATCGTACCCACTGTACTGGCGCGTCGTTCGATTTCAAGTTTTCCGATTTATTTTCTTTTCGCATTTCGATTTTATTCCGTTTAGAAGACGTCGCAACAATAATAGATACATCGCAGTGGTAAAGGAACGGTGTATAATAATATAGTCCGCGCGGTGATCCGCGATTACAACCGATACCGATTCTAATCGCACACGCCTTCGCTGCTCTATCGTTTATTCCAAGACACGTTTCGCAACGTACGCGCCGCGGAACGACTTCGCTGACCCGCGCGTTTATTTAGTCATACGCGCGCTCTGTTCGTGATCGTTTATATTTTTTCTCTCCCGTGCACTGATTATCCGTCGGGTACCGTGGAACGGTAAAATAAAAAAAAATGCGTCTATTCCATGCGAATGTCTCGGCCGATACAATACATAATGCCTGTATTATTGTTATAACAGCGACGGCGATCGGATCCGGGATGCACGGGCTCGTGTATGCACAATACCCATAATAATACGGTATGGCGTGTACGCACCACAGCGACATTATAAACGGCGGGCAGTGAGGACGGTGTGCACGCGGGGAATTACAGTTATTTCAGTCCGGGGCCGGAGACAGACGATACGGAAAATAAAGACATCGTTCGTGCGCGAGCCGAACCGAGCCGATGCACTGCAATGTGTGTGTGTGTGTGTGTGCGTGTGTGCGTGTGTTCGTTCGGTAAAAAAATTTACATATGCGCGCATCGGCCGGGACCGGGGCGGTGGGAACGCTCGGTATTGTTGTGCGCTCGTGTGCACACATATATATATATATATACGTGCGCGCGAGACGGTGTATGTAAAAATGTTTTTGTGTTTCTCTCCTCCTCCCCTCCTCTCGCCCTCCCCCCCCCCGAAGAGGAAAGGGAAGTACACGCCGCATAACTCTCCGTCGACCGCGTTTTCGATTCACGCGCGCGCGACTCGGTTATATTGTTATTAAAAAATATGAAAAAAAAAAAATAAAAATACTATATACGCGCGAGTATTACACGTATTTTATTTCCGTCTATTATACGCGAACACCGCGAGTCGACTCGTACGCACGGGTTCGTCGCGCGGTCCCCGAGTTCCCCGTGGTCCCGTGTCCGCGGCGGCCGGACGGACGGAACGGCGAGAACACGGCGAAACGAATAGCGTTCTGCCAGCGAAGAACTTCGAGAAAACCGGTCGATTTTTCGCGCGGGCCGCGTGCGGACGGCCGCCATACCCGGCGCGCGAAACGGTTTCGGACCCGAAATCTCCGCGCGGCGCATTTCCCGGGCTCGGCAATTTATTTTCGATTTTCCGAACGCGTTCCGCGGCGTTTGTCCGCCGCCCGCGCCCGCCCGTCCCGTTGTCCCCGACGAAATTACGTCGTCGGCGGGCGCGTCGAGGACCTCGGCGCGCGTCAACGTCGCGCGCACCGCACGGACGACCGTGCGACACGCGCCGCGCACTCTCGACGGACGGGCGCGCGTTCGTGCGGACGGTCGAATATTCCGCGTCCGGCTCGTTTCCCGTTTCGGTTTTTTTTTTTTTTTTTTTTTCGAAAAATTATTAAAAGCCAATAAACAATATCCGCGCGACGG
>CABPRJ010000987.1:86051-169821 GCA_902439185.1 Cinara cedri | reverse complement strand
CCCCCCCCCGTCACAATCCCCTCGGCTCGTATATCAGAGTGTCGTTCAAACAGAGTGTTATGGAAAATAAAAAGAAAAAAAAAAAATGCACATACACCCCGGAGTATAGAATATAATATAATATTCCGTTACCGTCACGCCGACCGCCGTGCAGTTATATCGAGAGCGAAACATGAACAGAAAATAAAAAAAAAAACGCGTTCCGAGTGAAACACATTTTTTAGACCGACGTTTTGCTGTTATTACATTTCGAGATTCCGCGAGTGTATGTACCAGCCATCGTTTTTTCTCTCTCGGAAAATAATTATTGTTCGGTTGTAGTACAAAAATGTGTGCTCCGTTTCTTCCCAAAAGATTCTTAACCGTTTTTCGTCTTTACGGTTTCGTCGATTTCCGGTCGATTACCTTAACGACGACGAGGGAAAAATAAACGAGGCTTTTTTGT
Source organism: Cinara cedri (assembly GCA_902439185.1). Classification (NCBI taxonomy): domain Eukaryota; kingdom Metazoa; phylum Arthropoda; class Insecta; order Hemiptera; family Aphididae; genus Cinara; species Cinara cedri. The sequence continues at coordinate 169,376 of CABPRJ010000987.1, read as the reverse complement.
CGATTTCAATTTTTTCTTTTTTGTCATCATATTACTATCGGGTATAATGTAATCGATATCGATTTTTATTCGGAGTCGTCCGTTGCAAATTAAAAAAAAAAAAAAAATACATTATTCAAATGCGTTTCGTCCCGTATAAAAACAAATCACCGAAATTATCGTCGAATTAATTTTAAACGGTACAGCGTATAAAAAACACCTAATTATTTATACACACCATAACTATACGCTGCGGTGACGGGGGGTGGGGGACATTTAAATTTTTATGATACTCGTCGTATAAGCGCGCGCGCGCGAGACGGGCCACGTAATAAAACAATTTAAAATCACATTATCAAATTTGTATAAATTATTATTCGTGTTTATTTTAAAACCGGGAGTGTTTTTTTTTTTTTTTTGTTTAAGCGTCGCATAATAATTATTATGTATACAAATAAGGTCCGGAAATGTGATGCACCCATTATACACTTGTACAAATAATGTACAATAAAATAATTTTATTCGATAAAAAGTGTCCTTGGACTAAATACTGTATAGCCGCGTCTTTGTATACGAATATAGATGAAATTATGTAAATCGTAAATTATTATACACCGACTCGCGCAAAACTGATAAAGGTCAACGAAAATTAAAAAAAAAAAAAAAACTTGAACATTATTCGTCGCAGAGGGGGGGGGGGGAGAAACAAGTTTTTGCGATTGGCATAATATTATAACGTTGTTATTGTTATGAAATCCACGGAAATCAGTACACTTGCGCTTGCGAAATGTTTTTATTAGAAATTCGATCATATAATAACATACATGTAAACATGTAATTTGTGTACGATCAATAAACTATACAATAAATTATTGTATCGATAACGATTCGGTATTAATAGCTTACGATAAATATGGTATTGGTAAACAAAAATATACAAAACTTTAACGTTTCGGTAACACTTGATTGAAAATAGGACATTTGAATCGAAAAAAATAATAATGAAAAAATTGGCTTATACGCGCTGATGGGTCTGCCCTCGTTTTAGGAGGCAAGTCTGAAGTGAGAACATAATGTATTAGAGTAATTTTATTTTCTAATCGCACACGGCTATAAGCCGTATTGTTAACGGGAAATTAGTCCGATCGGAGTGTACAGTACAATTGTATGGTCGTATTTTTCCCGCGACGTCTGGGTAACCCGAAAATCATCAAAAACCCATCCGAAAATTGCCGGTATACGCGAGTAATTAAAAAAAAAAAAAACTACGGGGGAAAATCAAAAACCGACCGCCTCGACGCGTCGACCAGACCGAAAATACTGCGAAAAGACTCGTTTCAAATGTTTTCACAGTGGCCGGGGGCGAGATTTCCGCGGGCGGAAAAGCCGTCTATACTTGACACGCCGCGTGAGAAGCCGCGAGGTGCATTTCGAACGCTTCCGGATAGTCCGATAGGAAAAACGTCGCCGTTCCGGACGGCATTACGGCTAGACCGGAAACGTTCAGTTTTCACGGCGAAAACAACGCCTACGGAACATTTACCGACCGAGAGCCGGCGCGGGACGTACCGGGGCCACGTGAAATCCGCGCGGTATCCGCGTCGTAATCTAACTCGCCGCGGCGACACGACGACGCGGCGGCCACACCGTTACGCACGGATATTATCGACCGTCGAATCGAAAGCCGTTTGACGGCGACGGCGACGGCCGCGTAAACCGCTGCGGAGTATAAAACGCCGTGTACGTCAATGCGGTCGTTGACAAACCGCGAGTGGCGTCCGTAACGACGGTGATTACGGCGAGCTATTAACGGCGTCGCTGTTACCGCTACAGTGTACGATGTTGCACGCTCACTGTGCGCGCCGTACACTTACTATACATGTGTGTGTGCGTGTATGTGTACGTGTGTGCGTGCGCGCGTATTGTACGTTATCGCAGCGGCGTCGTTCGCGTCCGGTTCGCAAGGCCGAATAATATCCGCGAACGCGCGTCGTTACCGACGGTCCCCGGCGTCAATATCGACCGTACGAATCGATCGATTCCGCGGTCCGCACACACGCCCGGATATTGTTGTCGGACGCGTCTGCGCCGCGCGTCATCGTTACCGATATTATTATGATGACGGTACGGGCGCGATAATCCGTGCTCGAGTACGCGCGCATGCGCCGACGCGACGTAAACGCCGTATCGGGCGCCCGTCTGTGCGCGTTCGGTTAAAAAAAAAACAATAACGACGAATACGCGACCGTCGACGGAAAACACCGCGCGGTTCGTCAACGAAATGATTTATTATCGTAACGTAACGGTGTTCCGTAGACGTACGTATCTACAACGGTTCGAGTATATTTTCGCGATTGATTCTGACGGGGGAGGGAAACAATTAATACCGGTCGAGAAAGGCGATTGGCGAGACGAATCGTATTTCGAACAAACGTCTAAAAAAAGTACACGATATTTGTATTGACACGGACGTGTATAACGCAAAACACAATATTGTACCGTAACAATAAAAGTCATCGTTCCCGTATATAAACTCTTGAATCGCTACGACGTACAGGCATCGTAAAAATAAAAACGATTTTAATCACCTGACCCCCTTTTGCCTTTGCGCAATATAATAAATTACAAACGTTATAATTAGATCTCTCGGAGTGCGTGATATTTTAAAGTTTTAAAACGTCCCGCGAGACCCTCTCTCGCGATCACAACGCGACGACGCTCGTTAGCCGCCGGGTTTAACGGCGTCCACAACCGCGCGCACTTTTTAACGGTAATAATTATTTTCCGCGAGATGCGCAAAGTGTCCGGTTCGCTCCGTACTGATGATTTCGTAACGCGCTAATTGGGACGCGGACGCGGCGCAGGGGCGTAAATACCGGGCGGGCAACGTTGGCCGGCAGCGCCACGGCGACCGCGACCGACGGGGGCCCCCAGACAGCGGCACGGGCCGCGGTCCGAAGCACCGTGGACAGGCGCGCGCGGCCGTTTCGCAAGACCTTTCCGGCGTTCGGGACGTTGAATACGGTATTCGGCCACGGGCGTCGGGGGTTCCGGTTACGACACCGCCGGGGGTACGGTTTTTACTATTATTGTTGTTATTATTATTTTTTTGTTTTTTTAATAAATAACACGGCTAGTCGATTCGCGGTCGTTTCGCCGTTCGTACGTCGTCGAAACGTCGACGTCGCCGCCGTGTAACGCGCACGCGCGCGTACATCATTGTGTCGCGTTCGTCGCGTCGAAACGAACGAAAGATGGCGCGCGACGAGCGGTCCGCGAACCCATACGGCGGCGTTTGCACGGGGCCCTTTGCGCGCGGCACCCAGAGTGTTCCGTCGCTCCGACCGCGTTCGCGGGGTCCGCTACCGTTGTGCGGTCGTTTTCGCCCTGTCCGTCGCGGGACGGGGAAAAAAACCGTCCAATTAAAACGATCGCGACGACCGCGCGCGATAATCGGGGGCGCGGCCGCCGCGCGGCTAAAAATATACGGAAACGTAGGCGTCTCGACGGCGGCGTAGCCTAACAGCGTATAACGATTAAAAACAATATACGCGACCAAGACGATCCGATATCGCGCGGCATCGCCGTTACGTAGGACGAGGGCCGCGAACATTATTGGCGACGAGACGCCGTAGTCCGCGGCGATTCCGAATTCCGTTTTCGCGATGTCGTTTTAAGAGCGTTTTCTCGTACTCCCCGTCGACCTCCCCCGGCCCCCCGTAAAACGGTCCTAAACGAACGCGACAGAAAAAAAAAAAAACGCCAATTCGCCGTCGTCGTGTCGCGAACGCTGGAAAAACAAACGGTTTTCGCTCGTTCCGCAGCTTACCGGTCCGTACATTGTATACGCGTCCGTGTTAACGATACGAGTATTAACACACAGCAGTGACGATAATAATAGTAATAATAATAATAATAATAATAATAATAATAATAACAACGTTGAGTATAACTGCCGCGTGCCAATTCTCCTCCGGGGCTATCGTTTTATCGTTTTAACGGCGCGGCCAGTCGATGACGGCGACGACACGCCGACGACGGGGGGTGTGCGACCGGCGGAGGGGAGGGAGCGAAATGTATAGAGGAGATCGCGCTATATTTCCGGAATGTATATATTACCGTCATCGCTGCCGTTATATTTATATATTAATATATATATATATATATATATATACATACAGACGGGCCGACTCGTTGAAACCGATCCAAAGGCCGGCCCGTTTTAAACGTTGTGTTATTATTTTCTCCGGTCCGCCGCCGTCCGCCATCGCGTCGCCCGTATTGCACTGCGCACGTGCGTTTATTTACAGATCCAAAACGCGTGCAGTTTCGCCTCCGGTTTTTCGCTACGCGTTTGTACACGTCTCCGCGGACGCGATGCGAGACCACTGTTATCGTTGTTATGTCGTTATACACGCGGGCGCGAATTGTCGTTTTGGGCGGACGACAGTCGTCTCGACGCGTAGGGCACGCGCGTCCGTTCGAATAGAAAGTTTCTATTTTCGAAACCGACGCGACAATAGACGCACGAGACCGAACACCGCACCGGGATGGACCGTAAAGCGCGTATAGATAATAGTAATTTATGGTCACGGGGCTCGAAACGGGAAACGGATTTCGGGCCGGACCGCAGCGCTATCTGGGCGATGAATACCATATTAACGACGCGGCGCACGGTTTATTTGCAATAGCGTCGTGCGTTTTACCCGACGCGCGTATACAATATCCGTGTCGGAAAAAGTCTCGATACGAACAGCACTCAACGCTATACCGAAGAAGACCGTTCAAACGTATTATTCGATCGTTTTTTTTTTTCTTTTTTTTTCCTTCCCTCTTCTGTTATGGCCGAATCAATGATATCCATTGTAAAACCGTGTTTTTTCGTAATCGCCGTGAGAAAGAAAACCGTATAAATATATTTTCGTCTACCGTACCGACAAAAAAAAAAAAAAATCCTCATATTCTCCGGACTTTTTCTCTCTCTCTCTCTCCGGCCTAACGCGTTGGCTATGAAAGCGGACGTCCGTCGTCCCTTGCTCTGTTTTTGTATATATATATATACATCGATAAGATTGGAATCAACATCAGCGTTATCGTGTTGATGGCGATGTACACGCGGAAAGTAGAAACGATTGCGGTAACCCGGGAGACGTTACGATTTTTACGAAATTTCGAAGAGAAACATCCGTTAGGTCGCCGGCGCGGCGTAGGAGAGGACGGTGGGTTGGACGGCGAATCGGACGGGTACGTTGGCGAAACGACCGCACTACAATAATTATTCCGGTATACGGCGCGAAAACGACCGGGAAAAAAAGTCGTCGCACGCTGTAAATATGTGTACACCGCGTTCGTCTACCTGGCGCGGTGTATTTTCGAAATTACGCCGCCCCGCGTGTGCGACACCGCGATTTATACGGTACATTATTTTATAATATAATATATTACGCCGTTATAACATACGTCGCTCTCAACCACCACCACCCCCATTTCTCCCTCGCCCCTCGCCCCCACCCCACCACCCGTTCTACGCGTATACATCCCGCGTACAATACATACACGCGCGCGCACCCGCTTTATTTATTTCTTATTCCCTCGCTAATGTACCTGCACACACACACACACACACACATATATACATAATACACTACAATATCAGCTATATTTCATTTGTATTTTTTTCTTTTTTTCTTTTTTTTTAAATATATACGCCAGCGTACGTACGATATATGCGTACGTGTACGCACACGCGTTCAAGAAAAATATACGGTAAACCTTTGCGTGCGTTTGTGTGCGTGTGCGCGCGTGTAAGATCCGACTAGATTTATGTGGGCCCGTACGGCCCTGAGGGATACGCGGCCCCGTCTCCCGGTTTCCCGGTTTCTACTCGAGGCTCCGTCCCGCCCCTCCGCCCCTCCGACCGGGAGCCCGGCGGCGTTTTTACGGAATCCGCGCGCCATACGCTCTTTTCCTCTGCCCGGAAAATTACATATACAATCGCCCGCGCGAACCGTTCTCTCTTTTTTTGTTCTTTTCTTTTATTTTTTCCCCCTTTTTTTTTTTTTTACATTTTCTACGCGCGTCTTCTTATTATACATTACAGCCGGGCGGCGGTGGCGGCGGCGGCGGCGGTAACGTAAGCCCGGTCTGCCTCTTTTGCGTTTCGCGCGTATAGTCCGCTACACATTACGCCGCGGCCTATTAACGCGTTCGCTGGCCGCGATTTTTTTTTCGGCGATAAATTTCGCGGTCCTTTTTCTCCGGGTCCGCACGCCGCCGGCGAGAGGCTTTATTTTTCCTTTTTATTCGCCGTATTTACACGTACAGTTTTGTAAATTTATAGCCCTCCCTCAGAGCCGTTTTGCGGAATACGAAAAAAATATAAAAAGGCGTTCGGTCGTATACGCCGATTTAACTTACGCGCCGCCGTTTTCGGCGATATAACAACAACAACAACAACCCGAACGAACCATACGGTGTACGAATACATTAGAACACGCAGTTTATTTGCGCTCGTTCTCGCCGCGACGATTTCGTCGACTAACGGTCGCGGGATCGGCGCGTTCGTAATGTCACATCCGCGAAACCGTAAACATGTACAGGCGTCGGACCCGCGCTAATCGCGATACAGTAAATTGACGCGGTAAAACCACATCGCGGTTTACGAATCCCCGTATAGTGTGCGGATTCAGGCGTGTAATTGTTATTGTTGTGATATTACCACGGGGGTTACAACGCGATCGCAGGTTCGGGTTTACCGCTCTCGAAACGGCTATTTTTCTTTTTTTTTTCCATCGAATTCCGGAGATCCATTTTTCGCGGCCATTGAAAACGCTCGGGCCATCGTTGACCGCACGTAAACGACGCGGATTCTAAGCCCGGTTTCGATACGCGTAGATAAACCGAAACGAATAAAGAACCCAAATCGTCGGTTTACGATTTTCGTCGGCGTTTCGGTTACACAACGTAATATTATAATATACCGGCTGCGGGCGGGGAAAAACACGGGCGCGCGTTAAAATTTATAATATAACATGAAATAGCTTACCGGTTTACTGACCTCCGCTCAGAACGGTTTTTCGATCGCGATGATTTATCGTCGCATTCGGCAAGCGTACAAACAAATAAATTCACCCGTATAATACACCGAATACATTCCAGACACCTACTACGATAATATTGTAACAGTGGCGGCACCAACGGTGCGGGGCATGTCCGGATTTTTCGATTATATACGTCGTCGACGCATATTTATACGCACATAGGTAGAATACGTAAAACGTCGCAATCTACTTCCTAAAATATAAATGTATATACATACATACACATATATGTATTTATTTGTGTATTGAATTTTATTATACCCGTAGAACGTGTTTTAGAAAATATATTGTAGGTGAATAAAACATGTATATGTATTCTGTTGTTATCTTCTATACGCATATAATATTATAATATATAAATACATTTCAGATATCAACGGTAAAAAAAAAAAATCCGATTTTTATCTAACGTTATTAAAAATATTTTTTACGCGGTCCTGTATAGAAACCGTACGTACGTTTTACTGTAATAATATATTATATTAGTATTTCGTCCGGCCGAAAAACTCGCTTGTCGTTAAGGAAAAATATACGAGTGCGTGTAATATAATAAAACACGCGTGAAATGCGGTCCTATTGTTTCTGTATCGGCGTTGCGTTCTGTTTGATGAAAAAAAAAAAAACAATAATAAATACACGCGTAGGTATCTATTATAATGTAGCGGGCTCGCCGTGTTAACGCGCGTGTGTATAAAGTACCGGTGGGGGGGAGGGAGGGGGACGGGGGAACGGTTTAAAACCGATCCGGCGGCCAACGCGTGAAAAGTGTAAACTCGAGTTTCCGAAAAAAAAAAATACAAAAACAATATATACGCTTATGAATCGCACGGGAAAAAGAAAACCGATCGGCCGCGGTCACCCCTAGCGCCGTCGCGGCGGCCGCGGGGCACGGTAATTCGGCCGGACACGTTCCGCAAACAGGTCGTTCGCGACTGCTCAATCCCCGCGTCCGTACGTCACGTTATAACCGACGCGTCACACCGCTGTATCCGCCAGAGACATCCCCGTCGACCGCGCCGGCGCGGGCGCGGGGCAATAATCGGAAGCGCAGCTTCGAAAACGTATTTGTTCCCGGGACCGCGTACGCGTGCATACGAATGTTTCATTTTTCGAATCGCCGTGTACACGGGAATACATCCCGAAGGCGGATATATCGGCGTCTCGCGATCGTGCGTGTTTGCGCGCGAATTTCCACGTACGTTCGTCCCGCAAAAAATACGAAATCGCGACCGACCGGAAACCGGTTTTACGATATGGCCCCGGCGATTTCCCGCGATCGCGTTTTTCACCCCCGTCGTCGGAAAAGAAATCCGATCTTACCCCGGCGAACGGTGGCCGCCGCGATCGCGACGATGATACACGTCGGAATCTCGGAAGACAATCGAAGTTTACCTATATTTTACCGTATGCGTTTTAACGTTCTGTACACGCTATAAACGATAAACTACACCCGTCGTGTCTCGGGTGCGTATACAAAAACCGTTTTCGAGACGTTATTATTTTTTTTTTTTCTAAATATAAAATCCATTAAGCCCGGGGAAAAAAAAAAAAAAAATCGAAAATCCTCGAGAGGAAGCGAGATTACACTGGCGCGCGCACACGCACACACACACACACACACACGCTCCCGCGTGTATATAATATACATTATACATTACGTGAGACGCGGAGCGTCGGGGAGTGGCCGCGGAGGGTCGGGATGGTGGAGGACATGGCGCGGCGGTGGCGGCGGCGGCCGTGGGGGAAGGGTCGAAGACGATTGCCGGTGATCAATCTTGTCGCGGACGGCGGCGGCGGGGCGTGGGGTCGCGCCGCCGCGTCGGCCGTAGGGCGGGCGGGCCGCGGGGAATGACGTATGGGCGCTCGTTGCGCCGGCCCCTCGACAATACAACACGGCCGCCGCCGCCGCCCGCGCCGTTTGCACCGCGTCGTCGTAGTCGCCGCCGTCGTCGTCGTCGTCGTCGTCGTCGCTAGCGTGCGTGCGTGCGTGCGGCGCGCGCCGCGTGTTTGTGTGTACGTGTGTGTGGGACGCGCACCTTTATGGTATACGCGCGCTGCCTCGTATTCCGGCATTTTTATTGATCACGGCCCCCCGGACCCGCCTCGCTTCGCGAATCCTCCACACCCCCTCGCCGACGGCGGCTGCGGCGGCGGCCGCGGCCGCGGGGTGTTCGCGCGTATTTTAACTCTCTCCGTGCGCGCGTACCGGCGGCGCGAACGCGCGTTCCCGTCTCTTTCGGCTTGGAAACAGCAAAAAAAAAATTCGTCCGCGGCGAACGAAACGGGTACACAACTATCGGTGACGGACACGACTGCGGGCGTCGGCTCCGGAAAATAAGATAAACGGAAATCCGGCGGGCCCGGTGTTGCCGGGTATAGAGAGAGAAAAATAAAAAAAAAAAAGTTTCACTTTACAGGTTTAACGTTCGTTATATTATAACGTTATAGCGCCGTCCTCGGGGCACGCGGCGTCGTCGTCGTCGTCGCCTCTCATCGCGTCCATAGCCCCCCGGTCTGTTTTTTTTTTCCCCCGAGTGGACGACGCCGTTCGCCGAGGTCGCACGGCGTTATTGAAATATTACGTACGCACGGCCGTTCGTGACGGTGACTCGAGGGGGGCGGGAAGAAAAAATAAAAACACGACAAACACCACGGCCGCTGGCCACGGGACGTCGTCGCGACCCGACACGGACGACGGAATATCGTGTTGAACCGTTCGCCTACCCGAATTTCCGAAAATTATTATTGTCGTTTATCGTACACGGCGCGCACGTAGTCTCGGTTTCGGTGCCGGTCGCGTGTTTTTACACTTTTCTGTTCAACTCTCCTCCCCCCCCCCCTTCCCGGGCGCGAGCGCTAATAAATACGTCGTCGGCCGCGTACGATATAATTTACGAAATATAATATTTTACAAACGCGTTGATGACCTCCGCGCGCGTGTACGCGTATACATCGTTACAATATCCAATAACAATGCCCGCATATAAATATACTCGTTTATATACGTATTATGTACGCGATGCGTCGGAGACTCGCGGATTTCCGAGACCTATTTTACATGGGACCGGGGTTTTATTTTTTTTTTCGTATAGTCTCGAGCAGAGTTGCCCCGCGGAGTAGAGAAAATTCGAAAGAATGAACGATAGAAAAAAAAAAAATAAATAAATAACGTACATAAATCGAGTCGCGATAACGTCGGTCCCGTTTCGTTTCGCGTATCGTCCCGTTGGCGCGTCACGAGACGCGATGGAATGGGGGGGGGAAGCGATATGCCCGCGATCTAACTGCAGTTTATTCAATCGCGTAACGGTTACATTCCAATAACCTCCGCGTGCGCCGTACCCGTAGTTTTCCGTTTGTTTTTTTTATCGAAAACTGTCTGACGGAACGATATTTTTCGAGTACCGCGGTTCCGGCGGGATACGAGCGTTTGAAAAAAGAAAAAAAAAACACCGCGATTAAAAGAAACACAAATAATATCCTACGAGATCGATTGCGGAACGTTATCGGGGGGATTTCAGCGATTCCTTACTGTACACGGTTTTGCGATTGCCAACGACCCCGTGTTGTACAACCCGTGCCGCGCGTGGAGATCCGATTTTTTCGGGAGAAAGCATCGCATAATCGGATACCTGGGCGGCGCGTGTCGGCCGCACAGCGGGATTTGACCCGCGGAAAGGGAATCGCCGGGATATCGAAAGCGGTTTTCACCCTCGGAATAATATTCTCGCGCGGTATTATGCCGCGCGACACGGTCTAAACGGTACTCACCCTTTCGACGGCGTTCCGGGCGAACATCGCGCGACGCGGCCGTCCGGTTTTCGGTTCCCGTTCCGTTTTCGTAGGCGCGGCCCCGAACGTTCCGACGACGTACACGACGCCATTTTTCCGCGCAGATGTCTCTCGTACCTGCAGCGCGCACGGCAATTGTTGTGTACGACGAAACGCATGCCCACGGCAACAGAATGGCATTCTATTGTCCGACTCGCGCGGGGGGTTGTTTTTTGTTTTTTTTTTTATAAACGCGACGACAACCCCCGTCTCGTCGGTCCGCGAACGCAAACGCGGGGCGACGGTGACGACGTTTCCGTTTGTTTTCGCGCGGCAGTGCGAGCCGCGGAGCAAATGTCGCGCGACGTTTCGCGCGTCCGTCGTTTTCGCGTGACGCGTCGGCCGCGAACCGATTCCGCCGGACGATCCGAACCGAATGCGGGCCGAACGGCGTTTGTTTTTTTTTTTCTTTCCTCCGGCCCCGTTTTCACCCGTCCGCCGACGAGTGACGTGCGTTGTTATGTTATACCGCGCGCCGCACACAATTATATATTATTATTATTGTTGTTTACGATTGTATTGTGCGCGGGTACGTACAAATTATACGTTTTAACCCCCGGCCGTCGCGCCGACCGTTATTAACGCACAACATAATAAAAGGGTACTCTCCGGCACGCGGATCTCGTCGCGGCGGCGGCGTACGGGCAGCGCACGAAGTCTTCGAGACCGACGCGTGCAAAGACGAAACGCATCGCCGGCGGCGGCAACGATCAACCGACGGTTTGTACATAAAAAAATCGCAACGTTTGATTTACACCACGCGGGCGCTCTTACACCACGCAGGGGAGGTTCTCCTCCGGACGCGCACGACGATCACCCGTCCGTATAATATTGGTTTCGCCCCCCCTCCACCCCACCCCCCCTCCTAACCTAACGACGATTGCCGTGGGCGTAAATTGTTACGTACGCGGGTCGCTCCGTTTCGGCATTTCGAACAGCGTCACTCGACCCCGGCGCATCGTTCGGCGCCGCCGGGGAATACGAGCGTCCGGTAAACCACGTGTGTCGGGTCCGTGTGCGCGCAAGGTAAAATATTATCTATATGCTGGCAGCAGTCCGGGTCGCTGGTTATCCGAAATGAACGGACAGCCGTTGTTGTGCACACCGCAGCACGCGATAATGTCGCGTCGCGTTCGAGGACAACGTGTTTCGGGGGCTAAAGTTTCCCGAATTCAACGCCGGGAACGACTCGAACCGTCAACGAAATCCGTCCCCGGGGCAAACCCGTCCGCGACCGCCGTCAGTTTCCTTAAAATATGTTCGTCTTGGCCCGCGCGTTATACCGCGCGAAATGCGATTTTCGATAAATCGCGCCCGTCTGCGGGGCTCGAATACTGAGACAATGGTAGCGGCGGGCCGAACGGAGAGTTAGCGCGTAAAGTTTCGCCGAGACCAGAACAAAACGCCATTGGTTCGGGGTAAAAAAACTAACGAACGGACATTTTCGAATCAATATGATGTACCGATAGTGAGGCGCGCCACAACGTTATAACAATAAAAAACGTTTTGTTATACGCTTTCGGTTTTTTTTTTTTTTTTGCAATCGACCGACACTTTTCTCCGGCGGGTCATAACGATAGTATTGTCGACTTCCGCCAGCGAATCATAGGGTTCGGAAATCCGGTGGTCGGGGGGGGGAGGGGGATTATCGGTGATATAAACGCCAATGATATTCAAAATGGCATCGTGTCCGGGAGGAAGAGCGCGAGAAAGCGGCGGCGGTGGCGGTATACGTGCACGGCTACACGACAATCGCCCATAAAACGATAATAAAAAACCGCGTTTGAAACACTTTGAATAATATTTCGTTAATCATATTTGTTTTGAAGCGAAGCGTGAAAAAAAAAAAAAAAAAGGACGGCGGCCAACGATATTACGATAAAATATCTCTGACGGCGGGAGGAAGCGTATTGCGCGCGCGCGGGCGCGTGTTAAAAAGTATACGGCGTACACGATAATGTTATCCGCGGACGGGGAACGAGGAGGAGAGGCCGAAGGATTTCTGATACACGCGGCCGTGGAAAACAGTAAAAAATACACACACATTTTTATATATATATATATATCTGCGTATGTGTATGTAATGTTATAACGCATGTATATTGTAGAGCGCGGGGTGGGCGGCAGGGGAGGGCATTGAGCGTAGGTTAAGTCGCGGCGACGAGGAGAGGAGAGCGCGTACTTATATATATATATATATATATATATATGTAGGAGGAGAAGGAGGAGGAGGAGGAGGAGTCCGGTCTTTTATAATACGGCCGCGCGTAAACGAGAATTCCGCCGAGGAATTTGAATAATTACTTAATTTATATTTTCGGTGTCCGGCGGCCGGGCGCGGTCGTAAATCAACGGACGGGCCGGCCGGCCGTGAATCACCGCGCGCGGATACGATTTACCGCATTAATATTATCGTCGTTATTATACGTCGTGTACAGTGTGCGTTTACACGTTACGTACACCCGGTATTATAATAATATTATGGTACTTAATACTCGTATAATATGGTATACACGGGGCGGACGTCGTCGCCACCGCGGAACATGGCCGAAAATTCGATATAATATCATGAAAATAGAAAAAATAAAATAAAAATAAAATGAAATGTGTATCTGTATAATGTATAAAATAAAAAAAAAAAAAAAACGAATGCGCGGACCGAGTGGTGAAAACTAGTTTTATGGCCCGTAATTTAGATACGGTTTTTTCTCCTTTAACCGGTCGAAATCGATTTACGTCACTGTATTTTCTAAATAATATTCACTCTTATTATATAATATTATGTATACGTATTGCAGTATTCCGTTTTTCCATTCCGTTTTTCGTTTTCGGCCCGGCGTCAAAACTTCTCCTTTTCGTGCCCTTTCCCCTCTCCAAAGTCTGCGCCGTCTTCGTATATTGTAGTGTCGACAAAGCAACATTGCATCAACTCGACTCCGCTCAGAGTGGTTTTTTCGTTGCTCACACACGTTAACTTCCCACCTTTCCGGCTTTTCACCTACAACAGCGGCTGCGCCCACGTGCGAAGTGTGTCCGTCCAATTTTTTTCAGACAATTTTTTTCCATATCGCGTAACGCGAACGTATTGTGATTTTCGAACGCGCGCCGTCGCCGTTCTGCCGCGCGGCCGGCCGGTAACGCGAAAGGCCGCGCGGGCGATTCTTTCGCAGGGTCTCGCCGCCGCCGCCGCCGCCGCCGCCGGTCGGGCTCCTCCCCGGCGCCTCGCTCCGGCCGCTCTCGCGTACCGCGTTTTGACCCGCACGTTTTGAACTCGTGCGTTCGCCTAAAACCGTATTAACAACCGTGCGTTTATGTATACACACCCGGGGTACATCGCGTAATATAAAACATCGCTCCTCGCGTACCCGACCGCGGCCCGGGTAACCCGCGCGTACATAATAAATGTACCTGGGCGTTTATTTAACACGACGCCGAATAATAAACTCTACGCTCCGCGTTTTACCGGTGGAGAAATTCGCGCGCCGATCGTTTACGCGATACCGCGGGCGGGCGCGTACCGCACGCACGGGGGCAGGCACGCTGTAATGACGCGTGCGTCACCAATAGTACGTGCGACAGTAATCACTGCGCTGCGCGAGTACCGAGCGCGCGCGTCGGGTCCCGTTTCTGGAACGGCGATGGCGCGGTGAAATTGAAATTTCCGAAAGGCGAACACGTCGTCGGACCGCGCGCCCGCTCCCACACCGCGTTCAACAATCGGGGGGGGGGGGAGACGGGAAATGTCCCGCCGTTGGTTTTTTTCAAATACCTACGGTAGAACGTGATCAGACCTATTGCCTTTTCGGATCCACCCGCGCGCGCCCATAACCCCCTCACCGCCGTCCGAAAACGCGTAAATCGTTCGCGTCCCACTGTCGCGGCCGAAAAACGGCCCGTATCATACATTGTTTTGGCCCCCCTCCAACTTTCGCCTCGGTTCACGCCTATACCAATGATCTATGCGGTTTTTCCTTTCACGTCGCGTTTCAGTGAAACGGTCGGCTTTTCCAGTACATAATATTTAATCTTCAGCCGACATTAATGAAATATTGAAGTTGAAGCACTACAAAAGTTATTGATAATATACGACTGTTTAACGACAAAGGCGCCACCTTAATTTTCCAGAAATCTCAGATAAGCGTCCGTTTCCTAGGTATTCCGACTGTTTCTTCTGCAAGACGTTGTCTAGTGGATATTTATTTTTTTTTTTTTTTCACGAACCAGTCAATGGGTAAAATTGACGCTCCAGACGTGTTAATTACGTAGCATCCCATTTATGTTTAACGTTCCAGCGTATACAACGGCCGTTCAACCTCTCTGTTTTACGCACCAAAATACCGGCCTAACCTAACCTAACCTAACCCATCACAAAGTCGCGATAGTGCCTACATGCTTAACTGGCCGCGCGAAACGACCGAAAGGTATAAATACAACGGGCCGTGTCGTATCGTACCCCGCGAATTTCCCGCCCACGACGTTCACGTTGACCCGCGCGCCGTACAAATGTCCGATTTCGATTAAACGCGGTCCCGTTTGGTTTCGTCGCGCGGTATTATCGCTACACCGAGTGCACTGTGAACAACGACCGTCCGCCGACAAAACGCACACTGTCGTTCAGACGCCGCCGGTACACCGTTCGTGTATAACATCGTCACGAAAACATTTAAAGCGGCGATCGTTTAGCGCGCGGAAGTATTGAAATATTGCCGGTAAAGACACCGGCGTACCCGCCGCGCGTGACCGTCGAACCGCGTCCGGGACCGAGACGCGATTCCGAGCGGCCCGGGCCGGGGACGATCGCCGCGGGGACCGGCCGGCGAAAGAAAGAAAGAAAGGGAACAATCGCCCGGCAATTTCGTTTCGCGGACAACAATGCTGTAGAAAATAACGTCAGAGTTTTTCTTCGCGTTTCAAAATTCGTCGGCCAACAACAGTATCGCTGTTGTTGTCGTGCCGGCCGGCCGACCGTGCCGAATTCCCGGGGCATAATATTAGGATCCGGTGGGCCAGCGGGGGTCGAAAGGGAAAGGCCCGAAAGAAAGGAAAAGAGAAAGTTTTTTGTTTTTGTGTTTTTTTTCCCCCTGTATTTTCGCGGCGACAAAACCTGCCAAAATATTTGCCGGAGACGTCCCGCGGCGCGAGGCACCCGCCGCTAATGTATCGCCGCGATACGTCGCGATTCGACGGACGGCCGCGTCCTTTTGTTGTCGGCGACGGCGGGAGGAACGCGCGAGGAAAAAATAAAAAGGCCACCGAATCGAATCGGACCGCCGTAAACACCGCCGCCGAAATAACAATAATAATAATAATAATAATAAATCGTTTTCGATTACGTACCCGCAAACGAACCGCCGTCGCCGCCGGAGGATTGCCGATTTATCCCCCGGACGGTTACGCGCGTTAATCTACACGCGATACGCGGCTATAGATCGGACGGTTCCGTGTAAAATCGAAAAACACAGAATACGAGTAGAGTATTAGAGTATCACAGAATACGAACGTCGTTATGCGTTTATCGCCGTCAAACCTCGAGAAACCGATGTCAAAAGCTAAACCCGATTGTTTTATCGATTTAAAGTACGCGCCGCCCAACGGTTACGCGATCGCGAACAAACGAAAATTAACGGGGTAACACAACATGCAATCAATTAAGATAGGGAAGAAGAGGGCCGGACATTGGCGATCCCCATCGTTTTCGTGTAACGGGCTCATTAGCAGCGAAGTCGGCGGTAAATACTGGGACACAGAAAGGTGGGTATACGGTAACAAGGCATTCGACAACGTTCTCAGCATTTTAAACCCATCGACTCTTAATAACAGGCGTTCGTTGTTGGCCGCCGAATCTTCACGTAACTTAATATTAGGTTTTACTGATTGCCTAGACCCTTTAACCTCTCGCCCTTTTTCAAGTAAAACCTATATTGTGAACTCCGCTGCCGATCTCCTTATGACTGCGGGTAACGAGTTTCTATTCGATTACAATTAGCAGCCCTTGAACTTGGTTTTGTTTACGTCCCGAACCAAGATCGTAACTCGTTGTGTCTTTTTATTGTTTTTTTTTTTTTTACTCATAATTTTACTTTGTACCGGATCTATACGTCAACGCACCGTAATAGGACTCACTGTCCGTGTAATATCTACTGAACAGTTATTGTCCGCGCGCAACACGCAACACGTCGTCTCGTGGAAATCCGACGCATAACCGCGTATAGTCCGAACTGTCGGCGTAAATACGGTCGAGGAGGGGTGTTCGAACGCCAAAACACCCCCCCCCCCCCCCCCCCCCTCCCCTCCCCCCTCCTCGCCGCCACACCGATATATATATATGCATATATACATTTATATATGTGTGCGTGCGCGTAATATTATCGTCGCGGTACGTTCGAGCCCCGGGGGCGATCGCATAACAACGGCAACATAATAAGCGGTAACATACGACGATACTATCGCCGGGTGTATAATCGCGGGCACGGCGTGGCGATAGTTTACCGGGCGAGCGGCGCGTGCGGTTTCGGAGCCGTTTAATTAACAACGGAATACGGGCGCGCGCGCGCGCCGTATACGACGCGGCGCGTAATAATATTGTGCTGTTATAGTGTACCGCCGTAAGATTCCGCCGAGCCGCGGTGTCGTAATATATAACTGCGTACAATACGCACGCACACGTACACACACGCCGTTCCCGAACTCGCGGCGGTGTAATAATATACGCGCTGTACACGCGCACCTATGCGGCGGCGCTCCGCCCGCGAATAAAGTTGTCCGCGTCTTGCGCCCGCGGTCTCCCGAACCCCCGGGGAAATTCTCCGCCGGTCGCCGCGGCGGAAACTCGCAGCCACCTCTCTCCACCCTACCGCACCCCGGCGCACGGCCGTGACATTAATCCCGGACGTAGTGTTAATGCTAATAACGCCGCAGCCGCCGCCGGGGTTATCAATTATATCAACGCGCCGTATAATATTACGCGCGTGTAACGCGACATTGTAACGTACCCGGCGCCTTCCCTTTCCGTCCCGTCGTCGCGGTATTGAAAATTCGCGCTCGGGAATCTTCCGCGTGACGGCCGTTGTTTACGGTCTCGTCAAGCGTTACGCCTCGACACAGGAAACCTCCACCGGACGGTCGCCTCTATACGCGGCGAACTTGCCCGGGCGTCCTGTCGGAAGAACCGTCGATCGGGGGATGGAGGGTGAGAGGGAGGAGCCGAAGAAACGTTTCTCTCGTACAGCGTTCGGACGACCCGAAAGTGTATCCGATTTCGCGCCGATTACCCGCCCGAATATCAACGAAAAGAAAACCGTTGAAATTGCAGTGTTTTTCATAACAATATTGTTGCCTGCTACCCGCTCCGTACGAAACACATCAATTACAAAATACATAATAGGTATATACATTTTTTTAAGGGGTATCGCATTTGAAAAAAAAAAAAAAAAAAGCGCGTCTTTTAACGCGTTCACGTATTATTTAAGACGCTCGAAACAACCCCTCTCCCAGGTCGCGCTACCGAACGCATACCGAGTACTTGGCGATAAATAACAGAACGCGTCGCGAAAACCGCAGTCGTACGGGTCGCGCCTCCGTTAATTAATTCACAACGATATTGTCAAACGAGCGATCTCCGACAATCCCGCCGGACGAAATTATTAAAAAAAAAAAAAAAAACGTTGGAGATTTTTGTCGCGCCGCTCGGTATTCGTTAATCGCAAAACGACAAGTCGTATTTATATCCGGCGCGCACAACCGTTTCTCCCCGCGCTTCTTCCGCGGTCCGGGACGGGATGTCGTGCGCCCGCGTCGTTATCGCTGTGGCACGTCTACGAAACGACGGGCGCAGACGGGCGACGCGGCAGTGGCGTTTGTACGGTTTTCCCGTCGCCGCGACTCGTATCGAATGGGTTTCGGATTTCGATCGACGAGTGTCGCGGCCCGATTCTGACGGACGCCCGTGATTTACCGACGCGCGAAAACCGCGCGAATTTACGGCGGCCGGTGTTCGCGAACATGGTAATAACCGTGTAATTTGACTACACCGTGTACGTTATGCGTGTATATTGTATTATCGTGTACGTTGGCGGGTCGTTGGTTAATCAGACGATTATTGCGTCGGCGGCGTTAGGAAGGAGAATTCGTTTTTCATTTTGTTCGCCCGTTTTTTTTTTTTTTGTTTCGCCGTCCGTAATTCGGTTTGGAAATATTAGTTACTCCCCGATCCTGTCCGGCGCTTCAGGCCGGCACAATCGAGAGCATTTCGTTTTTTTTTTTTCACGTTTTTCGGTTTTTTCATTACCGTATAATTGTTTGTTTGTTTGTTTTTTTTTTTTTATTTATAGTCGGCACGAGCAAGACAGTAACGACGTTTCGGTGCGCTTTTTCACGAGAAAAAAAAAAAATAATAATAATAATAATAACGAAAAAATCGCATTACGCGTCCAACGTAATCGGATTGCGCGCGTGAAAATACCGTATCGTATTGTATTCGGTCGGACGGGCGAAAAAACGCACGCGTACGCGAAACGTAATTTTTTTTTTTTTCCCGTAGCTATGCGATGCGGCCGCGACGGCCGGGAAAAATCGAAAACGAGGAAAACACCGTCGCCTCCCACCCCCCTCCCGTCGCGCACCGCGCGGCAAACGGGAGAAACGTCCGCGTTTCCGTTCGAGCAGCGCGTTTTCGTCTCGACGTTCAGTCACGGTCGCGGAGAAAAACCCGCGGCGGCGACGGCGACAATGGGACGTTACCGGTGCCCGCGCGCAAAACGACCGCGGATCGCGCGAATCGCGTCGCAATTACGGACATCACGCCGTCCTTTATGCGTCCGCGTTTTCGCGTTCGCCGCCGATCGCAACGCCTTCGCGCACCCACCTACGGCCGCGTGCACGCCCGCGGCCCTTCCGGAATCAACAAGTGACATCCGGCGCTATTGCCGTTATTGCCGTCGCGCCGGACCCACCCGCCACTCCCCCTCGCTCTCCCGCACCACCGCCGGAGAGTTTTTCGGTTTTCTCGCGCGCGGATTCTACCCGGAGCCCGCGTTAATCGTACGGAAATCGGTGTCGATGGGTGCCCGTTGCGAGTCGCCCGCCGAAATCGCGTGACCGCGTCGTCGGCGAATATAATTTAATGCGCGTCGGCGTCGCGGGAAACGGCCCGGTAAAACCGAGCCGTGCGCGTTGGGTTTCACGTGGACATGCGCCACAACAACGAGTGGAAGATCACGGGAATACGGCCGAGAGGCGAAGACCCGGGCAACGTGTGTAATAACACTCTGAACCGGTCGTTCTCGATTTTTCTCGCGACCGCGACCGATATTTTCCCCGCGAAAATATCTCTGGTCACCCGCGCGGACACGGTCTTTTCAAAAATCGGTTTACGTAAACGGCTGGGAAAACCTTAAAACGATCTGTTCAATGAGCACCGTCCCAGTAACGGATTTCCTATCAGAAAAGGCGCTAAACTTGAAAGTCTTTAGTGACCGACGACGGCGTGCGAGAACACGAACTGGGGGAACGGATGTCCGACGCGAGTTTTTGATATTCGACGACATTCGTAACGGAGACGTTATTTGCGGCGCGGTGTATTGTAATATAAGAACGAGGAGAAGTGTGTACGTAACGCGTGAAAAGTCCGCGCGACAATAACCGTAATAATAATGTTCCGGAAATGTCCGGTCGCCGCGATATTATATTATATTATCCCGTAAACAATTCTGGATATCATATCGGGGAAAAGCAATTTCGTTTGGCGGTAAATCATCGTTTCGCGACCCGGAAATGTGTATGCGAAATTATCTGTGTACGCGCCGACTTCTAATTCGTCCCTCGTCCCTCCTGCGCCGCGTGCGTTATAAATCCCGCGACGCCGCCCGTTTTTCGGGAAACGGTAGACGCGGCCGTACGCGCGTATTGTTATTAGTCTTTCGGGACGGCCCGGGGAGGAAAAAAAAGAAAAAAGAAAAACGTATAGGATATACTTTTGTGGTCGTCACGTGCGGCACTCCGAACGACCAATAACGCGCCACCGCCGCCGCGCGGTTTAATGTCCGTCCGTCCGCGGCCGAGTCAATATAACTCGGACGGGACGAGGGCGCCCGAGGACGACTTACGGCCGACGGTTTTTAATATATAAGAGCGCGTGTCTTTCCCGGCGGTTTCTCTTTTTTTCCTCTCTTTTCTTTTGTCGCGGTCCTCGCCTCTTCCCGGCGGCGGCGGCCGGGGGACGGGCGCTCGCGTACGTGACGTTCGGACGCTCACAGCCGTTTCCGGCACGACCGCGAGTTAACGGCTGTCGGTCGGCGACGCGACGGCGGGCACGACCCTTTTCCTCCACCCCTCCCACCTTCCCACCGAACGGCGGCTCAATCCCCTCGGAATTCGCGTGAAACGGGGATAAAAAAACGTCCGGCGCGCGAGACGTAACGCGGGATATTTTGCGGACGCGCGACATTTTCCGGGCGTGTAGCGCGCCGTTTCGAAAGTCTTCAATCGTCTCTATCCGTCCGGACGAATGTCCTTAAGCCGATTGCCGAGGCGCACAAATGACGAGAAATCGATTCGGTTCGACGGTCAGTGTACAGTCCGTATTGGATACCGTCTGTCGGTTCTCTCGCGGAAAAGCCAGGGGGCGCAGTATGCAGGTATTGGGTCTGGTAGATCCGGGCCTAGCCGGATATTCCGTATCCGTAACGGTAGCTTTTACATTTGCATACTTAAGTTTTAAGTTATTAATATCGTATTAATAAGAATAGCCGTTGATAACTACTTTGAAACTGTCGGAGGCTGGTGGAAAAATCGGGATAAGTCTCCGTTTCCATCTGCGGGTAGAAGGCTCGTAGCGGACCTACCCGAAAACGAATTCCTAGCCATACGCTCCTGGCGAAAGCCTGCGTCTACGTAATATCTGATCGTTGACTATATCCAGGTAAATCGTGTTAATCGATTGCGATTGCTAAATATCAAACACCCGTGTCGTCGACATAACTCGCCGCGTCATCGGCCCGAAGAACTGTGAATGATTTTCTAGTGAATTTCAATTTTATTTAACTGTCCGCCAAACACGGTCACTCCGATAGGCGACGGGCGGGTGGGGGGGGAATGTAAAGCGGTCGTTCGCTGAGGCTTCTGGGGGTGTTCTCTGGGATCACTCTGTACGATACCGAGTCGAGCCACGCGTAAATGCCGATCGTCGACCGCGACGCGGTTCGAGTAAACCGTCCGGTAATTTTATGCGAAACTTTTCAGATACCGAAATATTATATACCGCGTATACTCGTATAATCCGCCCGCCGCGGCATTCAGAGGCATTTACGCGGAGAGAAACGAACGGAAGAGGAAACGGTTTCTCGTGTACGCGCGATAGTTATATAGTGTGCGTATCGACGCCGCGTCGCAATCTTAAAAACTCTTATGTAAATGCCCCTCTCCCTCTTCCGCCCGCTCCCCCGCCCCCCCGTTCTCCCGTTAATAAAAGTTTTTAATGAAACCGCTCTCGGTTTTCTTCGATTTTCCCCGTGCCCCCGTCTATCGTTCGCTCCGGACTTCGCCCCCCCCCAGCGAATAAATCCGACGCTATCCAATATAACTGCAGTACGCGTTCTCATTACTGTATTACTGTATTTACGTATATATATATATATAGTACGCAGCCTCCGATATTATACGTGCTTTTATAAGAGATTCGAAGATTATACAATACAATATATATATATATTTATGTACGCTGCAGACAAGACTTACAGCTCCGCGTCTCTCGGCTATAATAATAATATATATATATATACTTTGTCGTTATCGCGGACGTGTCGGCCCTCCCCTCACTTCTCCATTTCTCCGCGCGCGCACCTGATCGCCTCCGCCGCCGTCGCCGTTATAATATATAGGGTCAATTTTGCGGCTGTTTAGGCACCACTCCAAGTGTCTATCCTACGTTTCTGTCTGTGTGTGTGTATATATATATATATTATAACGCCACGACAATTAAACTTGTACTTACCCGCCGCCGCCGCCCCCGGGCATTGTACAATCATAATAATGATAATAATAATAATATAGTTTTGGTATGCGGGAACGGTTTCCGATGTTTATTGGCACGTGCGCAAAACGAAAACGATCTCCTCGCGCCTATAGAGCGGCGCGCGGAAGCGATTCCCGGGCGCGATTATTCGCCGATATATTACGCCGTCCGTCTTTCGGGCGTTTTCGAAACGGTTAAACGAAAAAAAAAAAACCCGATATAATCATAAACGACCTGTAATCCGTCTGCCTGCAAGGACAATAATGTGGGCATACTTTTGTTTCACTCGCGATGACGGGCCCCCTCCGTTCGTGTCCACGAATAATATACTCGTCGACAAGTGTTCACCTCGGTTCTTAAACCCCGCCGTTTACATTGTACAAACAGCACGGTTTTCAAACTAAACTGCAGGATTTACAAATCGATATTGATAATTTTAGTCCACGGTGTGTCGCGTTAACCGTTTAAAACAATGCCGTGTCAACGATTGTTTTACGTTCGGCACGGTCCACAGATGAGGGTCGCACGGCACAGTTTTTATCACCCCGAATTGTACGGCCCTTAAACTGCGGTAGACATTAAGAATTTGAATTTCGTTTAGATAGTTTTTTTTTTTTTTTTTTACCCGTTTTTTAACGCCTACTTGTTTTATTCGCTTTATATGGTGAGAGTGTTGGGGAGCGAGTCACGCGGGATTTCCGTCGTACGGACGACGTAGTAGCGAAAACGTATTGCCGCGCAAAACAAAGGAAAAATCTTTTTAAATCAGCTGACACACAGATGACGGACCATCCATTGTAAAAACGTCTAGATATAAGAACGCACATTATCGAAGGCGGTGTTTGACATTCAAATAATTGTTTAAAAATCGTTTACAGTTATTTATATAAAAAAAAAAAAAAAAACCAAATAAATACAACTCAGTACGGTTTCCTGTAACACGCCTTCGGTCGTGAGTTGAACGTTTCGTTGTAAAATACCGACGGGGTTATCCTAAAAACGTAATTGTATCGACGCAAAAGGCGTTTTCTTTGCCGTTTTGTACGCGGGAAAACTTTCGTTAAATTACGTCAGAATGGTCGCAAAGACGGAAAATGCAGCGGCGACGACGGCCACTTAAGCGAACGTTAAACCCGCATCTACTGTCTCAGTCCAACTACGGGGCAACATACATAAACAACGGTTACGCGAAACGAGTAAAACTAGCTTAATTTTGATTTTAGAGTACTGGTCGTGAAATTTTTAGAGAACAATATTTTGGAGGGAACGACGTGGGGTGTTCGCATTATTCAAAATACACGGCTCAATATAAAAGCTACGAAAACATTTCCTTTTTTAAATAACTGTAACGTTTTTAATAGTTCGTAATTAAAAAAATACCGACGTCTTTCCGTTCGAAATATTGTTCTCTGTAGTTTTCATAACCGGCATTTTTTTATTCTAAAATCAAAATTAAGCTAGTCCTATTCATTTTGCGTAAGCATTGTTTATGTATTTTACCCGGTAGTTGGACCGAGACAGTAGACGCGGGTATAACGTCCTCTTAATAATACAATGTTTTCCTGACGTTCACAATAACTATTTTAACTTTACTTGCGTTGACCTAAACGCGTTTTATTATACCGATCCTATTTTATTATTATTATTTTTTTTTTTTATTTATATAATTACGGAGATTATCGTACAGTTTTTTTTTTTTTTTTTCTATACGATTCCTTTAATAGTATACGCGTGCGTATCATTATAGTCGTTGAGATTTGTAATTACATCATAGTTTTTTTTTTTATGAAGCTATAATTGTTTTATAGTATACACACAGGTATAATAGCGGTAATCGAACATAAATATTGTACCCACGTCGAAACAACTAAATTATACAGTCGTTATCTGTTAATACGAGTATTTTATTATAGTCGCCGACGCACGTTCGTAACAATATTGTGATACGGTTGTGTACAAGCGGTTCTCGTCGATGAATATCATTTTTATTTATATTTATCGAACCGTTGCGGCCGGGCCGGGCGATAGTTTATTCCGCGGCCGTTTACTGCAACGATAATAATAATTATTATCGGGTAGTTTATCGTGTCGCATAAAATACGCCGCGTCGGAGCAGTCGTATTATAGATTCTGGGCCGCGCGATTTATGACGACCCGTGTTTTTCGTTTCTCTGTGACCGTTCGCGACTTTTCTACACCTGTGGAAATCTCGTACCGACCAACAATTTAATAGGAATAATTTCGGTTTGTTGTTTTTTTTTTTTTTTTTTGTATTTTAATCTATTCGGCGCGTTTAGGAGATGAATGTTTTCGATTTTCCTCCCGGTTTTCTTGACAAACTGGGAAAAACTGACGAATTTGTCACGTAATTTCTATCAATTTCCGGGTTACCTTGGCGACACTGCCGGTGTAATAATACGACGAACGGTATCTACTGCAGTGCTGAGAATCGGTTCTCGTCGGCAGCGGTTTATCGTCGCGTAGATTTCGTATCCTCCCTTCCGGCTTCCCTGCGAAAACAGCGGACACACCCGCCGGCTGCAGTATCGGCCGTTTTATTTATTTTTTAAAATCTTTTTTTATATATATTACGAGCGCTATGAAGCTGACCGCGAGTTGAGTAGAGATAATAAGAGATACGCGAATATTATAATAGCATAAAGGATAGCAGGCACAACGACGGCGACGACGACGACGACGACTACGGCGACAACGACGACGGTTTCGTATTATCACATAATATTATTTACAAAGGGGGCAGCGATAAAGTTAGACGTAATAATAATAATAATAACAACAACATTAACAATATAATATATAGCGTACCCTATACATAATGATAATAATAATAATAATATTATCCTCCGGCGGAGCAGCAGTAAATTTAGATTTTCCCAGTGAATTTCCAAGGGTTGATTGCGGTATAGTTTAGAGACGATATTCGCTCTCTGTCTCTCTCTCTCTTTCTCTGTCTACGGATCCTCTCTCTATTTTCCGCATTATGTTCCCGCTTTTCACGCGAAACATACTGCGGCCCGCCCGTAAATATATATTTCGGAAATTTCGAATAAAAAAAAAAACAATAAAAAACCGCCGGGTTTAAACGAAAATACAACAAAAGAAACGGCGTAAACAGACAAAGTTCTATCAATGACATTCGCGCGCTTTCCGCCCCGTGCGGATAACAATAAATAAGGTACAAACCGCGTGTTGTACGTTTCGAACCGCGGAAAACCGCCGGAAGAACACTCGCGATATTACGACGCATGCGAAATAATATTTTATACATATTTTAGCGCCGACGGTTAGGTGTTGGGCTATCGTCGGCGTTTGAAATTTATCTGCCGACGGTCTGCGGTTCTCCGGGCGTTTCACCTGCAGTAGCGTAAGTCGGTAGGTAGGTAGGTGGCTAGGTACCTGTGTACGTAATAAAATCCAAAGTCGTGTACCGTAAAGTTACGCGGGCGAATACATAAGGAAACGGCGAGGGGGAATAATAAAATAATATAGGGAGACGAACCCTCCTCGCAGTCCATAACCACTTACGCGGACCGAGTCGTCGTAACTTCTCGTTATACACTCTCTGCGTCTCTCTCTCTCTCTTTCTCTGGCGCGCTCTGCCCGCGTTTTTATAAGTAGCGGATAGATGAACCCGGAATGTTTTATTAAACTCCATAAATATAATTTTACTGTTTAACTTTCGAAGGTCCCGCGCGCATTGTTGTGTTTCGTATGTATAGTAGTAGTAGTAGTAGTAGTAGTAGCGGCGGCAGTAGTGGTAGTTGTTGTTTGTTGTTGTCGTTTTTTTTTTTTTTTAATTCCCTTGCTTATATAAAAAGTTCTATAATTTTTTAACGGGGATAAAAAAAAAAAAAAACAAAACAAGGGACCCGCGTCGTCCTCTTCGCAGCGCTGTTCAGTAAGTAGTGTACAATAATACTTATATATATACCTACATAATAGACGCCCAAACTAATTAAAATGGAGAAGTTGTGTTTTCGCGACGGGGGCGAGGGGACGCGCGCGCGAAGTTTCCGCGGTCCTCCGCGTAGAGGGCAATAAAAATAACGTTTGCTAAAAATCCTATAGCGGCGGCGGTTTTTTCTCTCTTTCGTTTTTCGCGCGCGCGCGTATCCGAATTACGTGTATAAAATAAAAAAATGTTCGAGGACAAAAAAAAAATGACATTCTCGGATTATATCGCGGAGTATAGCCGCCGTCGTGACGTGCGTGCGCGGTATACGAGAGAAGTACTGCGGATATTATTGCGGCGCACCGTCATCCGTAAAAACGATTGGCTGTTTTTTTTTTTTTTTATTATTATTATTTTCGAGACGACTTCGCGTATATACGGCCAGCAAGGGGTACCGGAACGAGAATTTATCGCCGGGGATCCCGAAGGGGAGAGACGGCGTATTTTAAAGATTTATCGCCCCGCGTTTATATACAATATCACGCCGGATCGAACCCATTCTTTGCCGCGTACACGTTTTCCCCCTCCCCGTCGCCCTCCCGCCGCCCCCACCCCCTTCTTCTTGTATATACAACGCGATATCTTTTATTATTGTTATTATTATTATTATTATTTTTTTTTTTTTATTTCATTTCGGTCCGTCTCACCGCCCCGCGGTACGCGCGGCGCATAGACGCGGCAATAGTATTCCGCCCGGGGACTTTCCGATATTCGTCGTCGGCCGTGTCAAGCGGAGGCACTTTCGCAGATTGGGCGTGCACCGCGCCGCGAATATTACGCCCGTATCGCGTGAGTGAATTATCATGCGTTTTACACGGCCGCGCGTCGTTTTCACGCGGGAGGACTTTTTAACGAAATTACGCGCCGCGTAATCCTCCGACAATATTACGACGACCGCCGCCGCCATTATAATACTATTATTATTCGACCGTTTCCGTGTAGAGCGATATTTTCTCCTCGCCCACCGGCGAAATTCGCCGAAATAAGCGGCCGGTCGATTTATTACTCGTTATTATCGTCGTGTTTTTTTTTTTTATTTTTCAATTATCTTACGGTCCCTCGACCCCCCCCCCACACACACACATCTCCCCCTCCCCCGGGTATACGATATATTAGTGTAATGTACCCGCAGACTTATGCAATATCTAATACGTAACGCGAACCAATCATTTTTATGTATTCGACCCCTAGGTCCGCCGCACAGGCCGCGGCGTAATAATCGTCTAATGTAGAGGGGGGGGGGGTTACGTCATAATAATATTACGGTATATCGTCTTTTCGTGTGGTAAAAAAAAACGACGAAAAAAATAAATAAATTCCAATTTTCGAATATTATACGGAACGTCCGTTTACGATCCCGCGATACTTGTACACCGTACATATATTTTTACTTGAAACTAAAGGCCGACTAAATCACCGAGAAATGACGAATCGACGCTAAACACGGAGACCCCGTGAGATTGATTGAGCCGAACGGTCGTACGGAACAACGAACGGCCGCGCGGAACGACGTGGACTCCCGCGGGGTGGCCAGCGAAAACACGAACGGACGCGCCGCGCAAACGCGCCGCGCGATTAAATCTCAACGAAACCCGCACGGTTCTCGCGCCGATCCGCTCCGTCGAATATCCCCGTGACTTGAAATCGTCCAACGCGATAATCGGTACGGCGAGTGTCCGCACGAAACGCCAGCGCGATATCACCGCGAGTTGTACGTACAGTAAACAACACGCTGTTGTTTGCCGCGACAACGGAATGCGGCAGAACCGAACGGGCCGACGGACGATCGACGCGAATCGGTATTATACCGACGGTGTTGTCGTCCGTAAAATCATTCTGCGTGGCAAAACGTTATTGTTGTACGCGAACGCGTTGCGCCGGACCGACCGCGGCGGCCACCGTCGCGTCTCTACGCACACACACACACACACACACACACACACGCCGGTGTGCGTATCGCACGCCACTTTCTCTTTTTGAGAACTGGTGCGGTCCGGCGACAAGGCGTCGTCGACCGGAGACGGTACGGTAGAACACGTTCTCGGGCGACGTGCGCTGCGCGGACGAAGGGTAAACGCGGTTTTTAAAAATATGCCGCGCGTACCTGTAACGGCGGTACTTTCTCCACGACAAACTTCGGAAGCCGTTTTTAAACCTTTTGCTATTTTATTTTTCTCTCCCGCCGATTTATACTACAGGCACGCGTACGCACAACTACGCCGGACTATACGGGAAATGCCTACGCCAATCGATAAATAATCATCTCGTCCCGGCTGTTGTGCGCGTCGTGCCGAAAAAATGGTGTTATCGGTTTTGTTTTCGTTTTTCGGCGACGAAGGTTATCGCCGCACGTTCGTCGAAAAGACGCGGCGGAATCTTACGGGGGGGGAAATAATAATAAAAAAAAATAAAAACAATTCGAATCGGACGGATTACCCCTCGCGCGCGCGTTTATAATATACGCGTGCGCGGGCGTAGTAAAGGGTTGCGTCTCCGGCCCCCCCCTCGCCGACCGCCGCCGCCGGATTTCCCTCTCGCCGACACGCCGGGTGTTGCGTTTCCCCGGCGACCGTTCGGATAACATCCGCGAACCGTAATAATGATAATAATAATAATGATAATAATATGTAACTATATATACACGCATAGAGAACGGCCGTCGCGACGTCACGATTGTTTACGGGCCGGCAAAGGTGGCGTCGGGTGCAGTTAATTAGACCGGGCGCGCCATAACTCTGCAGCGGCGGCGGCGGCGGCGGCAGCGGCGGCCGAACGCGCGGCGCTCGCGTTAATTCTCCGCGCTAAAACCCGATGAATAACGGGACGTCCGCGCGGATTCCCCGCCCGTGTAAGCCCCCGGTATCCCGCCCCAAGCCCCCCCCCCCACTCCTACCCCCCGAACCAGGCGGTATAAAACCGTATGCAATATACGTACATATCGTTACGCGCGCGCGCACCCGGTATAATAATATATTATTACAACAATGTGTTAGGTAGTATATTACGCGTAGTGTGCGTTATACGCGATTAATAAACACACTCCCGCGCTTTCGCCCTCGGCCCCTCTCCTTCCCTCCCCCCCTCCGGCACCCGACCGCCCCGCCCCCCTCCCCGGCGGGCCGTTTATCGGGCGGGCGCGCGCGCGCTAATACTTTACACGGGCGGCCGGGCGCGCGAGAGATCGGACCGTTACGCGATTCGTTCGGCCGCCACCGCGGACGGGGATGATTTCGTTCGCGGGTTAACCTACGCGCGCGTCGGTTCGATGATGAGACGAGCGACCGCGGTGCCTCGGCGCGTCCGGGGCCGTGTTTCTGGGGGGTTCACGTTGTTGGGGGGGAGGGAGGCGGTGGGGTTGCTGGAAAAAAAAAACAAACCGGAAAACACTTTCAGTCGAAACGTTCCGGATTCGTTCAAAACGTACCTTCAAGGATTCGGTCTTTTCGGCCGGCACCACTCGTGTTTGAACCGTTCGTCGAAATTTACCGCGAAATGTGCGCAGGAGGCATAGTGCCTTATAATGTTATGACGATCGTCGCCGTTGTTGTTCGATGTTTGCCGTTTTCCGGGTGTTTTCGGTGTTTTGTATTTTCGGTCCGTTCATGAAACGCGTTACCCCGCGTGTGTAACGTCCCGCCTCTGCACAACCGTATCCGCCCGCAACGGCGTCCTGCCCGCGCGAGCACTGACGCTTTTCGTTCGCGTCGGGTTTCGCCCGCGCGTTTCCTTATGTCCGGAGGCGCAACGGCCCGCTCGCCTCTCAAACCCTTGAGTATACGATCGGCTGTGACGGCGACGACAACGGCGCGTCACCCGCGGTTCTCGCGGACGCGTATCGTCTCCGGCGCACTGCGGCGGGACACTGACCGCGACGACGGAACTATTCGGACGAAATCGGGCGAAAACGCGTCGCGGTCGGCCCTGTCAATTGTTACCCGCGGAGTTGCAACGGTACTCGCGAAAGGTATTCGCAGCAGCAGCAGCAGCAGCAGTTAGGTTTTGCGGAATTCCGCTATATTTTGGGTCATTTAAGGCGGTCGGCGGCTCATTAACCTGCGGGTGCGCCCACCCCCGTCTTCCCGGTGCCCGCTTGTCGGCGGGTGGCATTTACCGAACACAAAGGTGTTCGCGATGTGTAGTGGGCGCGTAATAGTATCGCTCGCGCCGTGCAGGTAAACGCGTACATAATGGCGGACCGTGCGGTTTTCGGTGACCTAAATTCGGCCGGTTTCGGCACCGAGACCGAATAATGATTTATATCGCATACGTATTCTGCGTACGCCCGTCGGGGTGCGCGCCGCGACGTGTACCCGCGCAGAAATATGCGAACGCACGACGCGGAACGTGGAAACGTATTGTGCGCGCGCGTTTTAAAAGGCTTTTTGCCGATGGTTTCGAAACGCCCGCGCCCGGTTTCGTTGCGTGCGACCGCCGCGACCGTTATTTCGGCTGCACGTAAACTCCTACGAAAATGACCTTTATACCCGAATTAAAATATAAAATATAAAACGTAAACACCTGCACGCAGTCCCTTTTCACCTGTCCAAAATAGACGGCGTAATCTCATACACACACCATTTTACATTTTCAAGTTTGGGTCAGGCTATAATGGCTGTTATTTCACGTTACAACATTTCTTTTACGTACCCACTGCGGTGGGTACTTCTGATTTGCGTTTTCATTATTTTGGAACCGTTAATATATTAAAACCGTAATTTTAAAATGATAACAAAATTACAATTTAGTAAACATATATTTATACAATCTTGTCGTGTCGGAAATTCTCGAATAACTTTGTTTCGATACGTTACTTCCGTATATGGAAATACAATTATATTTTCCTCTTTTTTCCGCCACTCGGAGATAAAATGCTTGTAAAAGACTTATAGCGTCCATATCAGTAATCGCAGAACAAGTTATGAATAACTGTATTATTCCTGGGAAAATTATAACCAGAATAATTAACGGGTCGTCGTTGTAAGTATAAACCGTTCGTTAAACGTTTTTAGTTTCGAAGAAAATACGAAATTCACAAAAGACTAACGCGTAGAGCGAGGATAATAATTATGATTAAGAAAAAAATGGTACTCGTTCAATATTGGCGCATTGGCATACCGTGAATTATTTTATCTACCGTAATAATTTTATGTTGCTTTACAATATGCTAATCTACAAATAAAAATTGTCTTGCCCATTATAACGCGGTATTTCTACTTTGTCAATATTTTCCGAATCTCGTTTTCTACTATTTATAAGAACTTCATCAAACTCATTACCTGCATAAATTGTTTGGTTTTTAATTTTAGTGGATATTTTGTTCGCTAGGTATTTTAAAAAAAATCGATACAAATAATAACTCACGGTAGATTCGTTTTCGTTGTAAAAAGCCTAATCGTTATTTCAAAACGAGTACAGATAGCGTACCAAACCCGCACCTAAAGTGCGGCAGATTGCACGTTGAACGAGTACCGAAAAAATCGCATCTAATACGAAAGTTATTGCTCGGTTTGTCAACTCTCCGTGGGACACTCTGTACACATACAATATATAAAAACGTGTTTCACACTCCGGGACCGGTCTTCGTCGTGTATCGCATGCAAATAATTTTTTATTATAATACGCGTTATAATAATATATAGTTGAAAATACATACGCATTGTTCCCGTACCGATACATAATAATAACGTTGGTATAATATTATTAATATAGGTGTGTGTGTGTGTGTGTGTGTGTGTGTGTGTGTGTCTGTGTGTATACTGCAGGAATTTATTGTGTAAATCGCTCGTGTGTATTACTCGTTGATTACAACGTATACGCGGTGATAGTGTGACACAAAGACAAAACAAAAAAAAAAAATCACAGATAATATTATAAACATTTTAGCTGTCGGTCGTCGTACGTTATTTCGGTATAATAATATACTAAAGCACTTAAGGGGACGTGTTAATTTAAATTTAATTTAGTTGAGAGAAAAAAAATATTATTTTATATTATTATTCCAGTCGCGGTCGGCAAAGCGGTCTTCTATGTATTGTACGAGTATTATACTTGAAAAAAAAAAAAAAAAAAAACGAGAAAATAATAATATTATCAAATCGAGACTGACGTTTTTTTAGCGATTTTTTTATGTGTATAATATATTAACTTATATAGTGACTGCGGTCCGTAATGGTTTCACCCCGGCTCCGCGTAGTGACGCCGGGTTTTATTTGCGGACACGCTATCCAATCGCTCCGTTTTTTGTTGTTTTTTTTTTTTTTAGTTCGGAGCGAATAGTTATTGGGTTTTCAGTTCCTCCCGAAAAACGTTTTTTTCTCTTAGCCATAAAAAATGCGGATTTTTCGTTATCTGTGTTTATTTCTGTATTACCAGTTTACCGCGGATCCGTAAAAAAACAGTTTTTTTTTTTTTTTTTATTGCTATGATTTATCATCGTCTCTCTCTCGACCAAATGAGCTCGAACTCGAGGATTTCTGCCGTTGTTTTACACAGGTTTATTGGGACGATAAAAGTTGAGTCGAATTTCAATACGCGGTTATATAGTAATACAATTATTGCGGTTGGTGTTTTTTTTATAAACTTTACTCACACCTATACAGCTGAGAGAATGCAATTTCGGATAGATATTGCGGAAGTGCTTTTAAGAGATTGCAACTCTCAACCTCCCCCCTCCCCCATTTGTATATTCTAATTTCACGGTTTTAAACACCCCTATATTATAAAAAGACTACACTCGAATTAAGTAACGGCCGCTGCAAGATGGCTGTGGGGGATAATTCGACCCCATTGCTCTGGCCCTCGCGGGTGAGTTTTTCGTTTTCGGTTTATACGCTATTTTACAATTTCGTATTGCGATTAGTTTTTTTTTTTTTTTTGAGTGATTTATAAGATTAACATCCCGAGCGTATTTTTTAAAGTAGAATTTTGTCGTTTTTACGGTTTTGCAGTTGAGAATATAATATTGCGATGACGTCACTTAATACCCGCAAACAGTTTATACTATTGTCGCTCGGAGCGTACAACGTCGTTTAGATTCGTAAACGTACGACTTGTCCGTTTGAAAAAGAGACATTCGTAAGCGGTGGCGTGATGAAAGGGTTTTTACGATGCCTAGGCGTCGTGGTCTTGTGCGAAACTGTTCTGAATTCACGCGCCCGCCGATACGCCCTGTCGCTGGACTGCTTTTTTATTTTTCCATTATTCCGCGTTTAAAAGGTCCGCACCAATCCCCGCTTAAAACCTACCGTCCACGTTAAGAACCGCCGATGTACGTGGAAATTTGATAAAAAGAAAATAATATTAAAAGCTAGGGGTCGGGGGTGAAGAAGGCTCTCCGGGCGCCCACGGTGGTGGGGGCAGGCGTGCTGAACTGTGTCTGTCGGGCATCGCGGTTTAGAAACGTTCGCGCCACGCCACATTGACGGCGCCCGAAAGTGTCGTTTTTCGCCCGAATTCCGTACGACCGTGAGACATTGTCGTTATTATGTAAAACCGAGACAAGGTCTGCGCGATCATACGCGTCGTCGTGCGTGTTGCCCGTGGTTTATTAGTCTGCCGGACGGCGGCGGTGGGGGCGGCGGCAGTTGCCATTATACCGGCGAAGGGTTGTTCGTCTTGCCAGCAGGCCCGCCGCCGCGGTTGCCATGGCGACCGGAGCGCGAGACCCCGGCACCCGTCTCCTCGCGCACGCACCGCCGACACGCGTGGGCGGGCGGTGGGCCGTCTGTGCGCGTGTGCGTGTGCGTGTGCGTGTGTGTGTGAGCGCGCGCGAGTTTTATTATTATATTAAGCGTTACGCGCGAAACGACAAACGGTGCCGGGAAAATAAAAACCGAGAGATAAAACAGCCGGCACCGGGGTCAATGAGTGCCGCGGCGCGGCCGGGACCGTTTCGGCGGCGCGACGGCGCGCCCGCGTTTCCCGTGAAAATACGTACGGCGTTACGCGGGCGACCGGACCGGGTCTTGCCGCGGTACCCGGTGACGCCTCCGTGACCGCGCCGGGACCCGGTCGGTCTAACGTGCCCGAGAGACGCTGTTCGGCATACGGCGCCGCGCGTCCGGAAATCCCCGGGCCGCGGCGACGTCCGCGAATGTCCGCGCGCGGGCCCGGCGAACGGCCGAGCGGACCGCGCGGTTCCGCGGCCGCGGTTGTTGTACGTTTACTGGGCGACCGCTCTCTCCGGGCCGCCGCCGGGCCGCCTCTCCCCTATTCCCCCGTCCGACCGGCAGAACGGCGGCGCGCACTCGGAAACGGCCGCGCATAAATTACGCGCGACGACCGTGCCCGCCGGGATAATGGGAATCCGATGGGTCTCCTCGCGCGCGCCCGCGTGACAAATGGCTATCGATCGGCCGCCGCCCCGCCCGGGCGCCGAAAACGTAACGATAATAATCACGCCGCGGGCGTATCGCGGTACGCGGCCGCTGTCGCATCGCGCGCCCGTCAAACATCGTTTATCGCCGTCCAATAACGCGTTACCATTATTACCGTTCCGCGTGTCGTTCGGTCGTGCGTTTGTCGATCCGCGTAGGACGCCTGCGAAAGGCCGCGCGCGCGGTCGGGGATCGAGACGAAAAGTGTACGGCGGTCGAGTACCCGTGCGACGGGCAGTGTGGGCGCGGACGGGGGAACGTACCGGCCCGCCGGGTCTCGGGATTTTCAGCGGCCACCGGGTCCGCGTGAATTCGATTAAAAACACAAGCCGGTAATCCCGCGCGGCCCACCGAGACCGTCTCGGTAGCTGGCCGGCTCAACGTCCGGACCTGTGAGCGTGACGTTTTCCGGCGTACGCGGTATTTGTCCGGTAATTAACCGTTGATCGACAATCTCGGGTAAATTGCTGTTTTGAATTCGCCCGGAGCGTCGACGCGTCGGTCCGGTTCTCTCGCCCGGCCCCGACTTTCGGAACCGACTATAACGGGGCAACGGGGCCGGAAAACGCGGTCTTTTGTGCCCGTCATGAATATTACGGGCGTGCCTTTTGGCGATCCGAAATTTTCCGCAAAACCCGGAGGCGCGATGACCGTAGTTTTCAATTATTGTTCGCCGATTTCGCCGGCAGTCCGGTCGTCGAGAAGCGCATTCGGTCAGGCGAAACAGTGACACCGCAGCGAACGATGTCGCCGAAACAGACCGTTCGCTAAACTGCGTCGCCAGTGCTACGGGCCAGAGCCTATCGCGCGCGGTTACTTCCTCGTCGAATCCGGTGACGTGAAAAGGTCGTTTCTCGGTTTTTATTTCCGTCGATTTCCGGGCTACACGCGCCTTGTCGACGACGGGGGAAAAACGCCGCCGCCTATACAGTGCCGGTACTCGGCACACAGTTCGTTTTTCGTTTCCGGCGGTTCGTCGTCGCGCAGAGCCACAGCGCATAACCCGAGTGACCGTAGTCTCCCGACTATACCCGTATCCGTCCGTATTCGCGTATATTTCCACGGTCGGAGCCGAACAATATTTTATCGTAACGTCTTTTTGTTTGTCCGTCGGTTGTCTTTTGGCGGACTTGCGTGCGGTGCCGCAATAGTATTGTTACCGTCGTAGACTATTGCCGGCGTTATTGCCATTGTCGGTCGGTCGTCGACGGAATAATACGAAACTGTATGAATACAATGTACAACAATAATCGACGGGACGACTTACTGCCGCGATCCGCGCGTGCGATACACGGCCGCGGAGGGGCAGCGTTCGGGAAATTGACGCGCCCGGCGGCGGCGGCGGCGGCGGCGATCGGATAAAAAGTGAATTTCGCGCGAGAGAGATGCGCACGGCAGATAGCGCCGGTCGCCGAGCGTCGTATTATTATGCGCGCGCGTATCGCATAAAATAGATAAGAAGCGTGCGTACACATGCGGATAGAAAACGGCGCGATCTTTCCGACACGTCTCTCCGGAACGCCGCTGTGTCGCCGTCGCAGACTACCCTGTATACATATATAGGCACGGTGTGTATTTTATGTACCGCGCGCGGAAATAATATACCTATATACATCCGTGACGTTTTCTCGCACGCTCGATCGCGGAACAAAGCCGCGCTCTCTCGTAATATATGCGGAGAGTTTTTTTATTTTTATTATTTTTTTTTTTTTTTTAAATTGGCTCCGAGGAAATCCTATCGCGACCCGAAGAGCCGTTTATTTGACGCTTGGCGGAACACGGCCGTCGTCGTCGTCGTCGTCGTCGACGGAAGCAGTTACCTACACATACATATTGTAGGTGTATATATACGTGTATATAATTTCTCAAAGTCGATTCGATCGAATTAAAAAAGTTTTCCTTTTTCTCGCGCTCTACGGCCCCACCCGCCCACTCCCGACTGGCGCGAAAATATACGACCCGGTAATCCGTTCGCGGGGGTTTTTTTTTTTTTTTTTTCGATCGTCCCCCTTATTCTTTCTCCGCGGTCTCTCCGGTGTTCATTTATTCCGGCCCTCTCCCCTCACCACGCGCGCGCGTCGCATACCTTATATTTCACCGGGGCTGCAGCTGCCGGCTCGCAAACGGACCGGGTTTTTTTTTTCCCATTCGCTCGGAACGACAAACAAACGAAAAACTGTAGGCGCCCGGATCCGTACCTCGCCGCCAAACGGCACCACGGTAACTCGCGTATACCGGGTGTATTGAATCGCGGGGTTCGCGGGAAGAACGTTAGAGGAAAAAAAGGAGAAAAAGCGACCGTACGCATCGGGGTCTGTTATAATGCTGCAGTATTATGTATAAAAAAAAAAAGAAAAAAGATTTCGAATGATATACGAAAATATCGTTTCGTATCGTGAATATAATGTAGTCGAAAGAGACGAGATTTCTCGTATATTTATCGACGCCTATTACTTATGTCGTTATGTCCCCGCGGCACACCCGGCGCCCGCAACGCTATTAGATCTAATGGAATACGTTATACTACGATACATTATTTATTATTATTCCGTATATCGTGGACGAGCGTATATGTTTACTTTTATAATACGGTACTGCGACTACACGTTCCGGCGATTCGGCGGGTATTATACCGAGAGCAGAGAGAGTAGAGAGAGAGAGAGAGAGAGAGATGGAGAGAGCAGAGAGAAAAAAGATACTTTTCTCCTCCTCCGGTCGCCCCCCCCCCCCCCCCCCCCCCCCCCCCCCCCCCNCCCCCACGCCCCACGCCCCACGCCCCCTCGTCGTATTTCGTCGCCCGTCTACCGCCGTAACCCCCGGCCGGGCAGCGGGACGCGCGGAGGAATAAAGGGGACGATATTATTATTATGTAAACGGAGTATACGGCCGGGAGAAACACAGCTGCGCGTATATACATAGTGATTTAATCAGAACGAAAACGTCGGGCAGTCCGTCGGAATGATAATAATATTGCTGCGACGACGATGTTAAATGATTCGAAATAGCGTAAAAACGGTCGCCGCCGTACCGTCCCGCCGTCCGCGCCCGCGGCCATTGCCAAATCGAGCGGACGAACGCGACGCGGCAATAACGCTGCGGGGAAACGGTAGACGCGCGCCGTTCGTCCGTATTTTTCTACCGCGCGCCGTTGTTGTTGTTGTTGTTGTTGTTGTCGTGTTCGTTCGCCGGCGGCCGACGACAACGCGTTTTGCCCGCGCGGAAGACGCTCCGCGGCGTCCCGGGTTCGGTGCGGACGGCGGCGCCCGGAACCGGGGGAAACGGCCGAGTGTACGCGAAAAACGGAACCGTCGGTTTTCGCTACGAAACGACGGCGAGACAACATTACGGCGTGTTTCGATTTGGCCGTCCTCGGAGCGCGAATTCGCACTCTACAGCGCTCTAGGCTACAAATCAGCCGACCGCGCCTCGCGGTCCTCGGGGGTGAATGTCCCGTCCGGATCCACAAGTCTGCGAGTGTATATTTATTTACATTATTTATATACTGTATTTAAATAATGCGATATCGCGCCGATATGTATCTCCCCCTCGATCGTTTTTTGTTTAGTGTCTGCGTAGTTTTTTAAAATCCCTTACTTTTCAGTCGGATAAACCGACAATTTAATGCGTCAGTACACCCGCAAGTGAATATGTCGATAACCCCGAACACGATTTCCAAATTCAATATAATTCCCTGTTTAGAAATAAGTAAACGCCCCTGATATATTCCGTATTAGTGTGATGTCTATTTTCACGGGGCTCGTATTGTACGGATATAGTTTCCGGTTGTTCCTTCTCTTTTCGTCCATAGTATTCAATCTGAGTCAAGGGTGTCCCTTTCCGCGCGTTTCTCCGTCAAAATTCGAAAAAAAGACAGATAGAAACTCGTTAGATATTTCCCGACACCCGTATTTTTCAAACTCAAAACGCACAGGCGCACCCGCGAAGGAGTAAAAAATGTACATATTTTTTTGATTTTTTTTTTTTTTTTGTTTCCGCCCCGCGGAAAACATCGATTTACAACGCATCGGCGGTATTTTCGCGGTTTACACTGTATAATACTCGTAAAACCGAAATCAACGATAAAAATGTCCGTGCACGTTAAAAACTCCTCATCTATACACCGTGACGGCCGTGCTCCTTATGCCCGCCCCCCTCGGACCGCGGCGTACAGCGCATTAACCGCAGGAGCGGCGTATTCATATTTTCAACGTTCGCGAATTGATATGACAGCGGCGGATCAATAGTCGAATCGACGGTTTCCGCGGCGAGGTTTTTTTTCGGGGGGGGGGGCTGGGAGGGGACGGGGACAGCGACAAACTTTCTTCTCGGACACCCGTTTCCGGTAAACGGATGGTCGCGTAATGTAATAACGCGACGACTGCAGGCGCGGTTTCGCATACGGGATTAACGCGGCGAAACATTCGACAATGTCGTTTGTTCGATCGGGCAGAAGCACACCGCGCGCGGAAGCTTGAGCACACAATATCGTATAACAACACCGATAATGGCGTACACGGCACCTACGTATTATTATTATGCGCCCGCGGTATTATAATAATAATACACGTGTACGCGTATAGGTAGGTGAGGACAATAATAAAGGACCGCCGGGCGCATAAATCACCGCGACCTCCCCGCGCTCCTCCTATACTTATGTATATGTATGTTGGTATACAGTCGGGGACCACGAAATTCCACGGACTTTTCTAACGGGGTCATCGGACCCCGCGCTCGCGCGTACACTCCTCCCTCCCGACGCCGTGACTATTATATACACACGATACAGGTAGGTGTCTTTCTCTGTCTCTCTCTCTCTCTCTCTCTCCCCGCCGCCGCACGGGCGGGCATTATACGAGTTCGATCTTGCGCGGCGATACACGTTCTTCTCCCTCCCTCCCCCCCCCCGTCGCGTGTCCGCGAAGGCGAGCGGTATTTATTTATTTTTTTATCTCGCGAAATAAAAGAAAAATTCTCCGCGACCCGGCGGTTCAGCGGCCGACGGTCAAATTTCCGATTGTCGGCGCGCGATTCGCCAAAACGATCGGTAAGTATATCGTAACACGGACACCGACCGACGACAATATAACGAAAGCTATTTTCTACCAGGCGTTGTACTGGACGTGTACGTTGTCATTGTTTTTCTGCAGTTAAAATATTATTTCGATTCTAAGCGTACGGCATAAGAGTCGGTACGAAAATTGTTCGGAGCAGTGCGTTTTTTCCGTTGTCGCCAAGAATATTAGAAAAAAAACCGAAAACCGAAAACATACACAGTTTAGAAAATCTAGAATAGCTTCTGGGCTATACGAAACGCTAGTACAATATTATTATAATATTACGTAATATGCGACCGCGATGACGCGTAAAAGTGTTAAAGTATTAAACTTCATAAGGAGGACGACGGCGGGTCGTCGTTTCGGCCAATATAGCGTATTACGTTTATTCGTCTATAAAAACAAAAGGTTTGCTGCGCGGAGTGCACTTTGGGGGCGCTGTGCGCGCATAAAGAGGGTTGCGAGAATCGCGAAGGGGAACCGAGACGTGTTATTTTTACGACAACGCGGTACTAAAATTTCGATAAACTCGAAATTATTCCCCGTTTCGTTTTTAAACGTCAATTATTAGACGCTCTCCGCGGCGGACGGGACCGTTATTACGCCGCCATAACGCGTGCCATTTGTTCGAAAACACAAACAATTTAATCGCACTCGTTATAATTATCATAATTTAGCCGCAGATAATATCGACGGTGTTTTTATTAAAAGGGCGTCTATCGAATTTCATTTTTTTTTTTTTTTTTTTTTCAAGAAGCAATAAAGAACCGTCAAACAGTTTTTTATTGATGTTTATAACGGACGGCAATAAAATTACACATAATACACAAAGTATACACGCATTGAATGTAGTATACGGCTTTTTAACAAATCGGTGTTGATTTATAGTTATATTTTAAAAGGGCGCCTGGATATCTTTTGGTCGACATTACCGACTTAATTTTCCGTAATTAAAAACGCCCTATTACTAGTTTAAGCTTCTAATTTTTCTGATTTCTTTCAATACCAAATAAATGTATTTTTAATTTTTTAGTGGTTTACGCCTTTTTAACAAAACACCACCGAATTATAAAATGACACTCGACGCGACCCACACTGTGACCACGAGTGCCGTGTGAAAATTATTATTCGGAGTTAACCGCGTAACGATCTGAATTAAAATTTATCGTCTCAAATTGTCTGAAAATGTATGTATATTTATTTCAATAGAATAGAAGCCACGCGGCTTTTAAGACCGAATTAAATAATGCAATACAAAATTACACATCTTAAAATTACACAACAGAAACGAGATGGAATTAATTGAAATTAACATTAAAATTACCCGAACAGAGAATATAACAGTGCTTAAATTGTACCATAAAAGACACCGAATTCGGTCAATAACGATCAAAAAATTACAATTCATAACACTGTTATTGACTGTTAACATCATTCTGACTTTCTAACTAGAGGGAAACCGTTTGGGAAATGATAACTATTATAGGTAGGTACGCTTAATACGCTCGAAATTATACAATCAGGATGGCAGGACGCGGGATTTTTTAGAAACGTTTACGCCGCCATTGAAAGTCTCGTATCATGACTTTATACGAACTTCCGCAGTACAGGCGGTTTTAGAATTCCAACGCCGTCGTGCGCCGGGAAAATTTATAATATTATACAGTATTCAAAATGCAGCGCGATGTCTTATACGGGGGATTTCCGAAACT
The DNA here is from genome assembly GCA_902439185.1 of Cinara cedri. Lineage (NCBI taxonomy): Eukaryota > Metazoa > Arthropoda > Insecta > Hemiptera > Aphididae > Cinara > Cinara cedri. The sequence continues at coordinate 127,342 of CABPRJ010000987.1, read as the reverse complement.
CCGGTGCACGATGGCGCGAAGTATAGTAGTCTGCTATAATAACATAATATACTCGTAATATGTTTGCGGTTTTTTTTTTTTTTTTTTTTTTTTTTTTTGTCTTTTCGCGTATATATTATAAAACGTATATAAATCGGTTCGCCGAGGATTTTTGAGAAGATTTCAGAGGGTTAAAAAAATAATAATAATATATATATATATATATATATATATATATATATACATTATACAACGACAACCGTCAGCTGAATATAAATTTCCCTACTTGCGTTAGTTTGCCGTCTTTGTATTCTATACACGCTCCGCTCCCTTATGCATTATTCGTATAAAAGTAGTGGTATAGTAGTAGTAGTGGTATTCGTCGACTCCCCACCACTACCCCCTCTACCCCATCACCGCGGAGCGTTGGATGAGAATTTTTATGACGTCATATCGGTCGTTTTGAATTTCATGAGATCCCGGCGCGTACACCGACGCCCCCCCCCCCGCTTACGCTCGTTTCCTATACTTATACTTTTCCGTTTTTCCTCGCTTTGTGTATAAATTTCCACGGTAGTGCGCGCCGGCACTACACCAACTTTCGCGGCGCACAAAGTCCCGGGGCTTAAAGTTTTGCGCCGCGCTTTAGAGAAGTTTTCGGATTTTTCGATAATCCAATATCCGCGTGAAGTGCGTGGCGGAGAAAAGAAAAAAAAAAAAAAAACGAAAGCAAAACCGTTCTTATTGTGCGCACGCGAGTCGTTGGGAAATTCGACGGCACCGCACAAAACTACGTCGTCGTCGTTCGAATTCTTTTTTTCTCCGCGTATATATATATACGTATTATATAAAAAAAAATAGTTCTCTCTTTTAGCGTATTTATTTATTTATTTATTTATTTTTCGTTGTCCGCACGATATTCGAAAAAATATATCGTCGTATAAATAAAAAACCGGGAACCGTAAAGCCGTCTCCGCTCGAGTATTGGTTTTATGGTCTATAAAAAAGGATAGGACCGCGCGGAATAGCATAACGGTGATGGTAATCCTTATCTATAGTTTTCTTTTCCCGTATACATATATATATATATATAGGTATATATACGTATACACGTACAATATATATTATAATGCGTAAAATTCGGCGATATGAATCGTAAATTTGAATATTATATACCCCCGCCGCCGCCATAATAAATATCATTGTACATTTAAACGGAAATGTTTAACGGGATTTTTTTCTAACCAGATATTTTCGATTTTGTTTTTCAGGTAAATATTATTATCGTTTCAAGATATTGTTTATAAGTCCGCACGAAAAGTTCAATGGTTAAGAGGTATCTGTGTATACGTGAGTAAATATGCTTATTAATAATGTAACGTAATTATTATATTTTATAAATGAGAAATTTACTTATCAGTCGACCTCCGTATACGCTCGTGGTTACGGTGTGTTTTTAATAATACTGTGCTTGCATAAAATGTCTGTAAACGTTTTTCGCGCCGTTTCTATTGAAACCGCGGTCCAAAGTTATAAACGACGCTTGGTTAATAATATACAATATGTGTATGCGCCGGGCTTTTTTTTAGAGAACATTTTACGAGTTTAAATTTTTGCATACGACAGATTGTATAAAATAATAAATATTAAATACCGGCAATTATCGCGGTGTGATCAGGGACGAGCTTTTTACCGTTTATAGTTGCATGTAAAAACAACAATAATAATAATAATAATAAAAACACGAACAATTAAAATGGCCGTAAATTGCATAAAAATCGCCAGAACGTTTTAGAATTTATACCGCGTTTAGGTTAATTCGGCACGTGTTCGGTGAAAATTTGTATTTTTAACTTAATCACGAAACAAAAGATAAACCCAACAGTAATCTATATCTCGCGTGAAATTTCCCGTTTTTATACCTATAAATCAAAAAAAAAAATATTCAGCGTTCGGCGGTGTAAAGTTCGTTATAAAAACAGTTTTATCGTAGACGCCTATAAAACTCCGGGGGAGGGGGGGAGGGGTGGAAATACAGAGCGCTCGTACGGCAGGATCGTTTTGATCTCACACCCCCCCCCCCCCCTTGAAATTTCTTCTATAAACGCCCCGCGGTTCTCAGAGCGCTGAACAAATATCGCGAATCCGTATACGCGTGACGAACAGTCACGATTGTTTTTCATAAGCGTTCGGACTCCGACGGAAATCCGCGCGTATCTCGTCAAGTCGCTGTCGCGTATAAAACGCGGCTATGCCTTCCAATAGTTATTTAACCACGATTATTGTAATCGTTATACTGTACGCGTTGGCAAGTACCGCGGTTGCCGGTGGAGCGCGGTCCGTTTCGGACCACACACGCGCACTGATCGCCAATCGGTATTCAATATTCAATCGCGCGCGAGCCTTTTCCTCTCCCGACTCCGTGCCCGTTCGCGTCCCCCATCGACGTCCATTGTCGGCGGTCAGGCGAACGGGGGCCCTCTATAACTGCCTATAACGCCTTTAATAATAACAATAACACTCGGAATCACGGATAAAATATGGACGGTTATTGTGAAAAAGAGGATCGGGTCACTACGCGGTCGTTATATTGATATTGTATACATATTTCGTACGTGAAAATTGTTCGAAACGTGGCCAATAACTCGGGATCAGTACAGTTGTCGTGATATTGTTGCGTACGGACATCGAATCGCTGTCGCAATTATCCGAAACGTTTTTTCGCGAGAAGGGGACCGAATTAGCGTGACGTAACACGTAATGTATTAAATCGAGTCGTGGTCACGGAATATTATACTATTATAATACGTTTTCTGTGTTGTCAATCCAACAAAAAGTTTTTTTTAATCAAGTCATTTGAAGTAAAAGTTTTTCGTATAATCCTAGTGTTCTTTTCGGAATTTAGAAAAAAAAAAAAAATACGGCCTCAGAAGGCTACGGCCGCTGTTGTCGATGGGAAGTACGGAAGATGCAGACGGGATGTATATCCGTAAGCAACGATAAACCATTGCTGACGACAAAGCGATTATGAGCGGAGTTCAGTTGATAGTGATGCATTGTCATTAATATGTATGTCATATTATGGTAAAATGATTACAACAGTGCGTGTTTCAATGACAGCAATAATTGTTTTGAATAGATTAAAATAATAAAAACGATTGCCAACGACAATATTATTTTTAATCTTTCAATATTTTTTAACCTAAAGAACCAGTTTTTCCTCGTAATCTCGAATATTAATGAGAATATCAAAAATGACCTCGACGTCGCCCTTTTAAGTACCGCCCGGAGAACATTTCCTTTCAGTAAAGTTGTTACAATTGATGATCGGAGTAAGCTTTCCGGTAAAAAAAAAGTGATCGCGCATAGAAAATAAAAATATCATCATTGTAAAACCAATAAATTATCTTCGCTAATCTCAGAACCAAATATCTAATGTCCTGAACGTTATTATTTTTTTTTCCCCGAGAAACGTTCTTGAAAACCGCCAAAAACCGTCCGCATAATATACGAGTAACGTAATATATTATACGCTGCACGTAGGTAGGTCATCGTCTATAACAATATAATCTATAGGTCTATAAGTATCTGTACCGCAGCATCGGCACACCAGCGCGGTCCGCGAGACGACGAGGACCGTTTGTCATTGCGCGCTAACGAGACTTCGTGTATTCTTTGTTTCCGCGTGTGTTCGCGTGTAACCGTGTGCGTGTACATTTATACATTTTATACGCATAGATACCTAACTGCACACACACACACACACACACACACACACTATATTATAACAAGCACCCACCGGTAACGAGCTCCCGCCGCCGCCGTATAAGTTCACGTGTACACACACACACACACACACACACACATGTATATAATAATATAAGTATAGATATATAATATCGAATGTATAGTACGTATTATATACACGAGTCTCCGTTGTTGCGCGGTATACATATTATATACATCGACTATAGCGCGTACCTATATCTTTTCTTTTATTCGCTTCTATAATATATTTTTTTGTATTATTTATTTAGTTACGTTTTTTTTTTTTTTTTTTTTTTTTTCCCCGTAACCGCGCCGAGTTCAACGATCGAAAACGGTTAAAAAATATATATATATATATTAACGAATAAATATCTATATATATTATAATAAAAATCGAAAGAAAAATATCGACCGCGGACGACGTTCGCCGGCCGCGATGACGTGCGGAGACCGTCCGGAGATAACGAGCAGCCCGCAGCGCACCTGCACGTCGATCAAAATAAGATATTGTCAATTTATCCCCCCCCCTTCTTTTACCGAGCCGTCGCACTGCGCTTCTCCGCCGGCCGCCGGTTTTGTCCGTAAGCCTCGCGCGTTTTTCAGTATATTCGATCCCGCGGGGACTTTTGGCGCTCGGTTTTCGGCATTTTTCCCGGCTTTCACCGCGGCCCCCGATTAACTAATAGGCTGAAAAGACTGTAGCCTAGGGTGCCATTAATTGGGAATTGGGCCCAACACAAAACAATGTTTTTATTTAAATTGATATTATTCAAACACTTGCATCTCTCTCTCTCTCTCTTCCTCTTATTTCGGGGGTTATGGAAGAATTTATTGGGAGAGGACCGAGGAGGATAACGCATGAGGGATGAGCATAAAAAAAAAAAGGTCATCGTCAAATCGATCTGGAGGAAAATCCTTGTTAATCAGGCTCCCGTCGGCTTTATTTCTCGGTCTAAATTACCCGAGAGTGTTTTCGAATTTATTATTATACGAAGTGGCGTGTAGTATTAGCGTATTACTGTTTACTCGCATTATTGTATTTTAATTAACGTATTGTAATTCGCTCGGATTGAAAATTATCCAAAAAAAAAAAAGGCTAGAACCCTTCTTCCGTCCTAATCTAACCGAATAACTGATCAGAGTGCATCATCCGCAGGTTTTGACGATTTTTTCTTAAATTTTTTTTTTTTTTTTTTTCCTATAATAAACGATAAATCGCGCGATCGTGATATTGTCGTATAACGCGATGATAATAAAACATTTTGTCGACTAGAAATTCGCGCGGGAACACACTTTGTCAGGCGCTCGTTTTCCAAGGACCCGTGATATACACACAGGCACCGCCAATTATTACTATAGGTGGAAAAAAATAAATAAAAAAAAATAAATAAATAAGTTCAAACTAGTTTTTTGTACACACGACACGCGCGCTTATACAGTAAAATAATAATCGTATTGATATTTCGATATACCTATACATACCTACGTTCCCGCGGACCAATGGCTGCAGTTTTACAATATATATATATATATATAAATAACAATCTCCCGTACCACCGGTCCATTGCCACCGCCGCCGCCGTCTATAATAATGGCCGGTCGTAAAACATCATATTTTTTATTATTATTATTATTTTTTTAATATTGTTACATACGCTGTGCGGCGCGGCTGCAACGTTATCGTCTGACGGGTCTGTTGCGGCGGCTAAAACGACGGCGACTATTATAAAATGATAAGAGATTACACACCAAGCGCGTATGTAGGTGTACGGTTTTTTACACGCTTTCTCCCCCCCCCCCCCGTACGACCCATAATGCGTGTGTTTTAATACGCGTACGTGACATGTATAGGCACTACCGTATCGGACGCAATAATCTGCTTTTTAATAAAACGAACCCTGGGTGGCTTATTAAAAAACAATACTTAAACTAGCCGCGGTGCACCTTACGGTATGCACCAGCTGTATCGCCGACAACGATCATCATTATTATTACTATTATTTTTATTTACGATTCCGTTTTAAAAAGAAAATAATACACGCAATAATCATATACACGCGGACAATATTCGTACACGGGTACCCGCTTATGTACCGCCAATTTCATTGTCGCCGGGTAAATCGTGGTTGCCATTTTGAACCCGCGGTACTTCGGCATGCCGTATCACTACGCGCATTGTGTTTTTCTTCTACACGCGCTGTTGTTGTACCGTACTTGTAGCAGTTGCGTATGTAATACTATAGCGACGTGTGTGTGTGTGTATAGCCGTTATTTTTTTCCACCGCGTACACAATGTCATCGTATTATATACGAATAGGCGCGCGCGGGCATTATTATTGTCTCTTAATCAACGGACAATATAAAATCGTTTAATTTATACGCGTGTATTTCGTTTGTTTTTTGTTTTTTTTTTTTGTAACATACGCGTACATAGATCCCCGTGTATTGTATATTGTGTAGGCATTTTAAAAACGGCGCGAATAATTTGAATTTCTTATTGCGTAACGCGTGGTACCGCGCGCGCCGCGGTCACGAGTTTTCAAATACATAATAACCCGCCGTGTTATATCCTATACATACCGTACGTGCGTATACGTTTATAGTGTCGGTATTCACTGCGGCGGTGTTCACGAGTCGCAATTAAAAAAAAAAACCGAAAAAAATGGCGGGAAAACTCGAAACGGCAAATACACTAGGCGAAGGGGCGAGAGGGGGAGGAGGGGAAGGAGGACCAGATATTATTATTATTTATACCCGGCCGTCGCGGACACAATACCACGCGCGTATATATTTATATATAAATAATAATATAATATGTACGGCATTATAATATTTATTCCGCCCAGAAAACCGAAAAAAAAAAAGTTTTACTCTCTTATTATTGTATTATTTACCGTTTGTATACACATTATTATACGTATACACAAACATTGTATATTTTACGAGTTTAATAAAGTACGATTTATTGTAATCGCGCGCGTTATTCTCGAAGTGAATATACAACTTTTATTTTACATTTAAACATCAGTAACTGCAGTATAATATAATATATAGCGCGTATACAATAATAATAATAATAATAATAATCATAATGTAAACGTAAAGTTTTAACCGTCCGGCGTGTATATACGACGTATTTATATTCCGTATAGTACACGCGTTTCCATTTTCACAAGTTTCCACATAATCCGAAAAACCTATAAAACTTTATACATCGATGTTCGACGATACATATTATACGGTTTCGTTTCGGTTTTTTTTTTTTTTTTTTTATAAATTATTTATAGCCCGTCGTTTACACATACATATGTATATATCGCGAGCGCGATATTATATGGTATTATATTTTTCCGTTGTAAATAAAACGTTCGAAATCGACCGGGTACCCGCCCGGCATTGTCGTCGTCGGCGTACGTATACGCGAAATATTTTTTTCTCCGGCGACGACGGACTTATTATTATTATTATTATTATTGTTATACCTATACGACGGTACGCGTAATTTATCGCGAGAGCGAGAAAAAAAAAAAAAAAAAAGAACAGTATAATGCTCTCACTGCTCGCCGTAAAGCAGTTATATACAGCGCGTATGACCGCCTGTGCCCCCCGTACGGCCTGTAGGAAAACGGAAATTATAGGAATTTTCAAACTGCATCGGGCGCGACGAGAATGAACAAAAAAAATAATAATAATAATAAAACTTTTAACGAAACGTCCGACCGTATATAATATTTCGTACGGTTTCGTGCCTACCGACGTGTTTTTTATTTTTCGTATTTTCCGCGCGCCTATAACGCGGGTCGGAGGCGTGGGCACCGGCGATGGGGCGGGAGTGGCTTTTTAAACTTCGTGCCGTCCGCGTTTGTGTACGCCCGCGCGCGCGCGCGCGCTTAAATCGCCCGGGCGCCGCACGAACGGTTTCGCGACGGCGTCGGCCCCGTGCGTACCGCGCGCGTGCCGTACACCGGGTGTACGCCTGCCTACCCGTATACGCGTGCTCGCGGTACGAAAACATATCGCGTGGTGCGCGCGCGCGTACGACAATATATTGATACGGCGTTATTGTTATTATTATTATTATTATTGTCGTTGTTGTTGTTATTACGTTGTCATCATCGCGACGTGCCGGAAAGCGAACGGACGTTGTTGTACAGAAACGTAACGTCGAGAAAATGACATTTCCGTGCGGACGGGCGGCGGCGGCGGCGGCGTGCGCGGGTCGCGAAGTACGCGCGATAAAGACGTCGCCGGGGCGCCGGGAAATTTATAACGCGAGCGACCCGGACTGGTTGTACGCGACGACGTTGACGACGACGACGACAATAACAATAATATCGCCTTCGAACCCCGGCCCCGTCGTGTTCCGTGTTTTTACGACGACGGTTATTGCGACCGTCGTGCGGTCGAACAACCCCTGTAGAAAAAGAAAAAAAAAACAAAAACAACAGCGGTACGTCGAAATCGCCCGTACGCGTGTTTCCTACGAAATACGGACGCAATAATAACGTCATGACGATATTTGTTCGTGTACCGGACACGAACGATCACAGGTCGCGGACGTCGTGCGTGGAACAATATTATCGCGTTGCGCCCGTGCGGTGTACGAGACGACGTCGACGGGGGAGGGGGGGAGGAGAAAATAACAATAACGGTAACGGCGCAATCGAAGTCGCGACGACTTTGGCGGTCGTGCGGCGCACGGGGGTTCCGTGCGACGGACGTACCGCTTGTTATTATTGCGGCCGTATCGGGAGAGCGCGAACGTACCCGCGTGTTTCGTGCGAGCGCACCACGCGATATCGTCTCCGAGTGTACGTTTCGAGGGGCGATGGGGAAAACCCGCGTAAACGACGTCGCCGGTTCGCGTCCGCGCGTCTCCCCGCGTCGTTCGCGACCGTCGCGCCCGTGCCCGGCAACGTCGTACGAGACGCGCAACAACGAAATGTCGCCGTTGTTACCGATTCGCGAATAAAAAAAAAAAAAAAACGCGAGCCGCGTACGCGATAATACCGCCCGTGTCTGTGCGGGAGTCTACGCTCTGCGATAATAACGCGCGCGGCGTGCGCGGCGTACACCCGCCGCGAGCGCGCGAGTCGTAAAGTCGTACGCGGTTATTACGGTCGCGACGTCGTTATTGCGGGCACGCGGTACGCGGCGACAAACGCGCTCGCGGCACGAAACACGAAAAACCGAATACAATAAAACGACGAAAATGTCCGTAGTACTACTAATAATAATAATAATAATAATGCGCGTATTATTCACGACCGACGACATTGCCGTTATTGTTATTGTCGCGCTTTACGGACGCGGACAGATGCGCAGTACGCGATACGCGCGCGGATAACGCGCTCCCGCCCGGAGCGATCGAATTCGCGTGTACGCCCGGCGAGATTCGCGAAAAGCCGCAAATCGGTTCCCCGGGTATTACGGTACGTACGAGACGTGCTGCGGCGTGTCGACGCGTAAATTATAAAATTATTTCTATGAGTTTTCGCGGCGGCGTATCCGCGGGTATTACGTTTTTATCGGTGGTTGGCCGACGCACTCGGGCCGCGCATTGTTGTCGGCCGCGCGTAAAACGTGTAAAAACGCGTACACAATGTCCGTTCGTTAGCCCCGGCCCCGCCGGCGACCGCGGGCAAACGGTCCGGTGACCATTGTCGTTGTTGCCGCAGCCGGTATGGATGTCGGAACGCGAGTTTTCCCGCGAGTTCGGCCGTCCGAGTCGGCGCACGCTTGCCGGGGACCCGCGGACACTACGCCGCGCGTCAATTGCGTCCGTACCTACCGCACCGATGTTTTGTCCGTTCGATATCGTAACGATCGGCTGGAAATCGTACGTTTTCCCCGCGGAATTATCAATAATACAATAATAATACGGCGTGACGTGTTTACGATCCGTGACCGCGCCGCGCACGTGCGTTTTGCCGATTCGAACTGCGCATCGTGTTATGATATTTTATTTTACCGGGTACGCGCGCACCGAAAGTGACAGGGTCCCGGGAGTGGATGGGACGGGGAGGGGGGGAGGGGTAATTCTATATTATTGTCGGGCTCGGCACCCAATTAGCGGATTCTCCGAACCCGGAGATGCGGCCCGGCCGGTATGTCGTCCGCCGCCGCCATCCGAGTGTGTGTTATTATTCAAAAACGACCGGAATCCGACCGGACACCTCCTTACCCCCCGTTACCCCCCGACGAGCGGTTGGCCGATTTTTAATTGGACGAGTGCCCCGGTTCGCCGCCACGACGACGTATCGGCTGCACGACGATTAATGGACGCGGCGGCCGGACGTCGGGGTTTTTTCTCTCCGGATTTTTCGGGTTTCCCACCCCCCGTGGGTTTTTGAAACGATTCCAAATCCGGTATTTTCCGGTCTACGCGGCGGCCAGCGAAAAACGAACCCTGTTGTATTATGTCGAGCCGTTCGGTGTCGTATTCCAAAAACGAGCGTAATATCCCGGCGTGCATGTGATGCAAAACGAACGTTTATTTTTTTTTCCAACTGTTATTGACTATAATAATTAAATAAACGTGGCGGTCTTTGCGGTGTTTCGTGCTGCGCCGCGGCCGCGTGCATAACAGCGACCGTGATTAAAACCGCGTGTGCGCAGAGACGATGGCTTACACGTTGTACAGTGTACAGTGTAATAATGGCGCGTCGGTCAACGTTTGATTCGGCAGACCCGTCACGGTTTAAAACTCCCGAAAATAAACGGTCGACGCGATTGCGTCGCGTATGAACGTTTTTACGGTTAAACGACCGTATGAACACATAAACCGCGTACAGAAAACCGTTCTGTATGGCCGAATAATCGGAAACGTTTGACGATAGCTTCGCGTTTTATTACCCTAGAGATGCGCGTGGGGAGGGGTAGGGAGAAAGGAAAAAGCTCTGCGGCGAATCGTGCGCATATGAATTGTCGTGGCATTAAAATATTTATACACGCGGCGGACGGGCGGCGCAAAGACACTGGGCGCGTGAAAGGAACGGGCGGGTGGACGGAGCGAAAAAAACAACGACTAAACCCGCGTATATAAATACGTAATCCGAACGGGCGGAGCGCGGAGGCGAACTTTGCGGCAGTTAAGCAAGGGTCACGCACAATAGCCGGCAGTTTCCGTTTGCGTTAAGAAAAGGAAGAAAAAACGGTTTTTGTTTTCCCCGCCCTCGCTCCCCGGTCGACGGCGAGGTCAGCGTTTTATTCATGAAAAATGTACGAGCGGCGACTCGTGTCGCCCTGCGCGCGCGTGCCGCCGCAGTCGCGGCGCGGAGAAGAAAAAGCGGCTCGTCGGTGCGGCGCGGGCGCGCGTAAAGCTGCGCGCGGCGTGGAGCCCCGTCGGAGCCGAGCCCCCGGGAAACGACCGCGCGGACAGAAATCGACAGCGGAATGGATTCGCGCGCGCGCGAAAATATGAAAAAAATTCAAACCGTTTTACATTTGAATTGTACATAACGTCCCGCCGCCGCCGGATGAAATATGATATTATATAGTGTTTGCGGCGAGAAAAAGAAGAGAGAAGAAAAAAAAGACCGACCTCCCGGGAGAGGAAAAAATAAAAAAAAAAAAAAAAATTACGAGAAGAAACAAAACGGTACGGTGTATTGTGTACGCCGAAAGTGCGATGTGCCAGAGATACGTATGAATAAACGCGAACGGGACCGCGGCGTCGGTTCGAACATTGCATATTACTATAGCGCGTTATTATGCATTGGATCGTCCGTATTTCCGCGTTATATTATAATATATTCATATGTGTGTGTGTGTGTGTGTGTGTGTGTGTGTGTATACGTACGCGCGGGAAGGTTTGGAAATTGCGGAATTAGATGCGGGGCGGGGGGATAAAAAAAAAAAAAAAATCGCGATCGCCCCGGCCACAGTGTTCGCGTATACACCGTATACTATCACTGTGCGTACGTCGTCAAATATCCCGGCAGCCGCGAGATATTCCCCGTCCCTTGCTCAATTCGCGCGCACCGTCGCACAGACGCCGACATTCGTACGTCGAATCGTGCGTATTATTGTAGTCGGTAGAAGCGAAGACGGAATGGCGACGACGCTTTCGGTTTAATATCGAGAGGATGGTAAATAATTTGACGGGAAGTCGGGAACAGGAAGTCGCGCGCGGAGACGCCGGCACTGTATTGTGTAATCGGGGCCGGCGTGAAGGCGGCGCGCGCTATGCGGTCCCGCGCTTTTAAATGCCCCGTCGTCCGGTCGTTGTCGCGGCCAAACAGTAATTTCACACGATTATTGAACACAATACAAATTACAATTAGTGAACTAAAAAACAAATACCGTATTGCGAATGTGTTCCCATCTGCGTTTGGCAACAAATAGAAAATGAAAAACGAGAAAAAAAGACTTATCGAGGCCCCGCACAAAATGACCGCGTCGATATATTCCCGAGCCGGCCCTGTGTGTGATAATAATGTTATGTTCGCGGAGCGCGTGAAAAACGCGAGGTATCGTCGGGGAGAGAGGGATCGCCGGCGGACGAACCGTTTTTACGGGTTTCGCAGAAATAATCTCCGGCTCTCTCGCGGGGGCGCGTCGTCGTCGCCGGAAAATTTGCCTGTTTTTTTTTTTTTTCTCTCGCGACATTATCACCGATGGATACCGAAGAAAACGAGAATGACGACGACGCGGGAAATATGGTAAAGCCGACGCGGGATAAACGTTTCCGTCCACGTGGCGGCGTCCGCGTCGTACGCGACAGTCACGTAATCCGTCGCATTATATATGCGCGTGTAATATTACGGCGACGGCGCACGCGGCCGGCGGACAGGCGCCACGGCAACGTGGCGACGGCGACGACGTTTCGATATCCGCCGGGGCCGCGTGTGCGAGCGGTTTAATAATAACGCGCTGCGCGCCCATACCAAATACCGCGTAATGTTATGCGGCGGAGGCACGTCGCGTTCCGGTTGCGTAAAAAAAATGAAAATTATAAATACATATATTCGTTTTCGATAAACGATAATAGTTTCACGGCGGCGTCTCTGCGTTTTGCCCGGTCGTCATCAGCACCCGCAGATATACTTAAGGGAGGTCGGATTTTCGATTCTCAATAAACTGGAAAAACCGTAAGGAATATAGGTACAATGTTAAACAAATATTATTAAAGAAAGTGTTTAATGCGTACGCAATTATTTTACGACAATACATAGTTGGCAGTGCATCACTATCAACCGAACTCCGTTCAGAATCGTTTTTCCGTTAGCGAAATAGTTTATCGTTGCGTACAGATATACATTTAATCCCCGTACACACATCCTATCCTCCTAGACTTCTCACCTACACACGTGGCTGCATCCGTCCCCGCCATCCCGAGACAACTACTTTTTGTATTTTTTTTACATCGCGTTCGCCAAAGTCGTCATAATTTTCCCAGACACGATACGTCTACGAAAACTCCTCCGTTATAACAACCGTTACCGGCGGCGGATTTGGGACTGGGGCGATAGGGTCGATCGTTCCCACGTTCATTCTCCGATCTACTCTCTGGTGGCATTACGCCCTCGTCTCGATTCGTCATCGAGCCCGTCATAAACGCGTGCCTTATACGCAAAATCGCCCCCCTTCCCGCCATCTTGTCCTGGATTTTCGCCCCCCTCCTCCACGACCGTCATTCTCCGCGTACAGTGTATGGGTGCTGTCGCGTTTTCTACGCAGGCGGTGAAAATCCGGCGCGAGATTTCGTCGTCGGCCGGATTTCCTTAGGCCGAGCGAAAACGGGTCCAAACATATTGTTTTGCAACAACACCGGTACAATAATAACAACCGTTTCAATAACCGCGGTACGCGTCGGTTTTATAGTTGCGCGCGTTCGCCTATCCGTCGGGATAACGAGAACGCGCGCGACTCGAGTGTTCCGCACGCGCCGCGCGGTGATGTCGTCGGTTTCGCGCGTCCTCGCGTCTTTTTCGTTTCGTCGCCGTCGCGCGCAATGCGTAACATCGAGTCCGCGGCCGGAAAACGAACGTCGTCGCCGCCGCCGTCGTCTCTCTCTTTTCCTCGGCACCGGAGTCGTCCGAAACGGAGCGACGGCTACACGCGCGTCCGCGTGATCCATGTACGGCAACGCGTATCGTACGTACCTACACACGCATATATTGTGCAAAACCTGATTTGTGACTTGTTGAAAATGATAATTGGAAAAAAAACGGCGGCGGAATTCCGAGATTCCGCGCACGACCTAATTGGCTGCGTTTTTTGCACATGATAATTCTCGGAGCGTACGTACGCGCCGCCGCCGTAGTCGTGTGCGCGCAAAAGACGCGGCTCGCGAGAGGGAGGAACGGACGGCGCGCGCGGAATGGTGGACAGAAAAAAAAAAACAAAGGGAACTGCGCCGTGCAAAACGTCAATAAATAAAACATAACCCGATCCGCCGGCCGAGATATGGCGTCTGAACGAGAAAAAATAATAGAGATGGACGAAAAAAGAGTGCACGTCGTCGTCGTCGCGGTCGGCGGTCGGCGGGAGAGGAAAAAGGGGCAACGGCAACAGCGGCGGCGGCAGCTACGCGCGTATATAAGAAGTACACGAGTAGGAGGAGGAGGAGGAGACGGAGGTGGAAAAAAATACAAACCAGAACATCGCCAGACCATTAAAAACTGATCATTAAAATTCGATCGGAGAGACCGTATACATGCGTGTATAGAGAAAAATATGCACACACTCGGGGGCAAAGCTGACGACGGCGGTCTCTCGTTTTTTTCCACGCACTCTTTTCATTCCCGGTGCGTTTGGGATTTCTTTCCGATTCAGTTTTTTTTTTTTTTTTTTTTTTATTTTTTTTTTTTTTATAAATCGTTCATATTATATATATATATATATATATGTATATATACATACGTTTCGTCATACCGGTTCGGTTTTTCTTTTGATTTGTTCGAAACCGCTTTTAATTGGACGACTACTGCACACCACCGCCGCCACAGTTTTAAATGCCTCCGGTAATATCGGCTCCCTTGTTGTTTTAATTACGCGCGTGCGTTTTCCTCGCATCGCTTATCCTCCCACGATTCCGAGCGAATACATAATAGAATCTCAAGCCCACGGTTGTGTTGTTTTCTAGTAGTGACCGTATCCGTATGCGCGTACACGGTATTTTGCATAATACCGTAGAATACGCGGTGTACGGACGGGCGCGGACTACGGTCGCAGATTACGAGGATGATGGTCCCCTCCTACCGTTGTCTTTCCGGGGGAAAAAAAAAAAATTAACCGCGTATCGATGGCCTGCGAAACGACCGCGGCGATAAAGAGATGTTCACCGCTATCGGTAACCGTGTTTCCGCGGTTAGCGTTATGTTACTGTATTCGTCGCCGAACACGTTCGTATCGTGCGGTCGAGTCGGTTATAAATTCGCGAATACGACGGCGCGTCTGTACACGCGGGTTAACGAGAACGATTTCGACCGATAACGAGACGGCGTTTGACGAACCGCGGTAAGCGCGTGGCCATAACGCCCGCCATTCGGAACGTCGTTCTTGTGCCCGCTTATGGGGGGGAAAAAAAAAAAAAACCCCGTCTGCCCCTCCCCCCTCCCCCGTCGAGTGTGCGGACGAAATCCGATTCGCGCGTCGGCGCTGTTCATCGGAAAATCTACGGTTGAATAATTTCTGTACAGGAGTTTCGACAACGCATTGAGAACCGGCCGGTCGGTTGCTGTCGGCGGTTTCCCCCCCGGGGTAATTTTGTGATTGAAAACCGTTCAATTAAATTATTACGCACACACACACACACACACACACACACATATATATATATGTAACGATGTATTAAACCGCGTAATTTTCGGTCACCGTACAATACAATAAATTGAACTAATTCCGACCCCCGTGTCTCGTCCGTCCGCGGGCGAGCGCCCGTGCAAGCGCATCGGTCGTTTATTTACCGATCGGTCATGTCGGTAACACAGTACCGATATTTTCAATTTGGACTGTAAATAACGACGGACCTACTGCTGACCGCGGGACGACGTTTTTTCATTTGTTTTACAATATCCTTTTCGACGGACGGTACCGCGGTGTTACGGGTGATGACGTGTCGCGTAAACCTAACGTGTATACGCCGTACACCGCGCCGTCGATATTTTTTTTCCCCCGCCATTTTACGCGTTCAGAGCGTCGATAAATTTCGAATTCGAACGCGGTACATTTATTTGTTGTTTTTATGAACGTTTTAGGAACAGAAACTAGAAGACGTTTTTTCTTTTTTTTTTTTTTACCGATGCGGCGACACGATACATTTTTTTTTTCTCGTAGGGGTATTATTCCTAGTCATGCTTGCCCCGTATTATTCGCGAATTACCGGATATTTAAACATCACGCGTATACAATTTCTGCACAACATATGCGCGTGTAACATCACTCGAGTACAATGCGACGCGATTGTAGTTACACGGGTTTCAAAAGACTTTTATTATAACGTGTGAATCGTCGGACTGTACAACATTTTAACAAAATATAATAATAATAATAATAATAATAATAAAACAATGCATTATACAGTACTGTGTGCGCCATTTTAATAATCACACGGACCATTATATAAACATACACACGTTCAAGTGGTACACGAGCGGTAGGTACTCGTAAAACAAATTGTAAAAAAAAAAAAGAAACAATAACACTTTTAAAACATTTTTCAAGATTAATCGAATAAATAATAAATAATTCACGGACCGGTCGAAAAATATGACACGTGTGTATATTATACGTATTCTATAAACGGATAAAAATATAGAATCGGTGTTGTTTTTGTTTTTTTTTTTTTTTTCTGTAAACACACGTTGCCCCGAAAAGGCGTATATATATTATTATTAATACACTATGCGGCGTACAATGTTATTTTTGAAAGTCTTGGTGTTATTTACGACGACGCCGCCGCCGCCGGAAAAATGTTTACCGAAGTGGCGGTCCCGCCGCCACTCAACTCGAGTGTTGAACAATGTCCCGAGTACGTAGGCACACGCTATTTTTAGGTCCGTCGAGAGTGTTGATGTTGCGGCGCTGTGTGCGTAAACAAAAAAAAAAAAAAATAAATAATTTCGAAATAATTCTCGTCGCGGCGAAAATTGTAACTGTAATAACTACACGGCATCCGATGCCAAAAGGCCAATAAGTGACATATTATTATCGCCGTAATATAGTTTTGAGGGAAAATAAGTGCTTTTCCCCTATCGCCCCGTATATTGTTTACATTAATCGTTCTTATGTAAATATACTAAACGAAAATACGCCGTACAACGCGCGAGCCAATATAAGCAAAATATTATCGTACGGAGCAGCGCGATCGGCCGTTGCCTTTTTGCTTTGTATAATAATAATATTCTATATTATGTTTGATATTGTTTTTGTTTTAATTTTTTGCCTATTGGACACCATTCGTATATATTTTTAACCGCGTTTACTATACGTGTGAAACCGATCGCGTTTACGGCATTTCAGCCGAGGATCAAACAGATGCACATTAAAAAAAAAAAAAAAAAAACTTTACTATTTTGATATCGTTTTTCAAATTTTGGTCGCTTTCTGCTTATTTCTGCTCTTTCGGAGGAGGGCTGGAAATATTGTCGTAAATCGACACTTATTGTACGAAAAACCGCGTGTGTAAGAACCGGATTAGAAAAATATGACGGCGCGAATTCGCCGTTAACCTAAAATTATCCAACGTTGTATACGGAAATTTACGGGGCCTTTTTTTTCAAAAATTAATTTTTCGGCAGTACTTTTGGACCTTAATCGTTCGTGGGATCTTTGACGTTTTCGAACGGGTCACCATCGTAAAATATCTACGACGTTTGTCGATCGCCTTCTCGAATAACGTGTCGCACTCTCGACGTTACAATGACGTACAATACGCATAAAATATAGCGATGTTTCGCAATATTTTCATTTATTAATTCGTTCGCTATCGCTCGTTGGCGTACAATTATCGTATGTTATTATATGTTATCTATATGCACGGCCGTATCTATACCGCATATTTTGTAGGTACTCTGTTATATGATATCGCCGCGTGCCTAAATAATTAAACTTTAAACGCAATATCCAGCTGGCCGTTATACCCACCGGGGCAGACTCGAATACAGATTATACGCACGGAGTGTCCGACTAGTAGTGGCCGTCGTAGTATATCGAGGAGAATATTGACTACAATATTCAAGGACTCGTCATAACAATACGGGCGGAGGTACGCCTTGAATAAAAACCGTATTATTTTTATGTACACACACACACACACACACACACACACCGTGTTATACAGTATTTATGTCGATAGGTAATGACAGTGGTGAATATAGGATTTTTTTTTGGGGGGGGGAAGGTAGAGAGCCCAAAATCTTTCATATTCATCTTGATCATTAAATATAAAACACAGATAAAATGTATAATAATATAGGTCTAACCGCAATTTGGACGACGATTTATAATCGTTATTAACTCATATTATTATTACGGCTACAAATATAATATAACTGTCGAGTGGGGCCCGGGTCCTCTCGCTCGCCCCCCCCCCCCTCCTTGAATTCGCCGCTGAAATAGGCTACATACTAGTCGCAAACGAATTTTTTCAGATCAATATTATGATATATAACAGTCGCGGACAAGGTTTTCGTAATCGAAATACTAATTGCGGACATCAAGTTGATTCATCACTTTTTCAAGACTTAGAATAAGCTACCAAAAAAAAAAAAATCGGTCTTTGGGGTTAAAACAAATTGCGTATTGCAAAAGAGAAATCGTTATTCTTAAATTACATCTTTTTTTTTTTTTATAAATTATAAAAAATTTTATTATCATATTAAACTGATTTAAATTAGTTTTCGACAGTCGTTCCAAAAGCATCAGCGCAATCCTCGCTCATAAATTAATTAAATAATTTCGTTAATCGTTAAATAATTAACGCTCATAAATAATAATCTGATAATGTCAATAGTCGATATCAAAAATAACGATTGGAAATTTGTCCACGGGTATATTGTATGTTTTAGTTGTGTCGTATCCGCAACTTACATGATGGTTTTTTATTACTTTGTCTGCAATTTCAGTGTACTGGTATATATATATATATATATATAGGTACCTATTAAACTATAATCTCGTAAACGACAAACGTTCACCGATACAAATGAATAGTTCAAAACAAATCAAACTAAATTATAACCTTAAACGTCTACGTATTATTATATAACAATAGTAATATTACGTGCGTGTAAAACGTAATCGATAATAAATTGCGCGTGCACGCGCGAATCTCGATTTATATTTTTAATTTGTTTGCGGGTAACCGTTGACGACAAATCGAATGCGTATAATTTACTTATGTGCGCAACGTATATACGCACACCCAATAATAATATACGACGTTAGTACTATACGTGTGTAACAGAGTCTTTACGGCAGCGGATAATGATACCGACTGGTTTGAATAAATTCGAGGAGGCGTGGTCAAATTATAAACCTTATCGGATCGATATAAAACGAAAAACCTCACGACATACAGCGATTTAGTAGTATATAATAATAATGCAATTTAATGTTATGTATAGTGATGTCTTTGTTAACGAGTTGAAACGAGTGAAATGTTTTCATTAACAACGACGGAACAGTTCTCCAAACGAGCGTAAATAATAATTGAACGCCGGGTACAAGGTGTCTGATACATGACATTTGATAGTGCGTATGAAAAATGTAGAAACCAAATGTTCCGTTGTCCAGCGCAATTAAAATTATTCGATATCCTTTCAACAAACCCGTCGGTTAGTCGATTTTCGGTCGGCAGCGTAAAACGCCCGACGAGTCGTCCGAAAAATTACTCTGACAATAATATTGTTTTTATATTAAAGATTATAACGCGGGGCGTTTCGCTGTAACAATTATTTTATAATCGTACGGACCTCTGGAAGTAATACCAAATGTCCGTAACACACGAGTTACGGTTCCGGTCTGTGTGTATATACAATAATACGGCCGTCGTTGTCGTCGTCGTGTTATATCGTCGTAAAATAATAATATTATATACGCAATATAATACGATGCGTGCGTCCAAAATCGAGTGGTCGTGATGTGCCTGCTGCCCATTAGGGATCGAAATTTCGTGTATATACGATCCATATATAAGAGAGAGAGAGAGAGAGAGAGATTGTTTACGCACGCTATATGCTCGCTCCAAATATAGTAACGATAGACAATTTTATTTCTAAGTGCTGTATAAGTGATTACGTTTGTAAAAATGTACGTGGACGGCGATAAAATATGATTTTTTTTTTCGAAATGATCGAGATTTTAACGTCTCGTCTCGCCGCGTAGTCGATTACAATACTCAATGTTATTACTCAATTTCCTGTACGTTTTTGTCTTTAGCGAGTTTTTCCCGAGTAATCTTTCGGTCTAAACGACATGGGTAAGTGCGTACACGCATATGCTTCCAACTCGCGAGTTACACCGACAATTGACAATTGACCCGGGCCGTTTAGAACGCTAGCCACACATTCAGTCCGCCAACCACTCCCAATCCTCGTGGGCCCTCGCCTTCGAGGACCTCGCCCTGTATATGCCGGGTGCGTATACAGGGCGCGTACGTACAGAGTTACGTAGCACTCGTTACGGGGTCGGTTTTGTCTCGCTCGGAACGACCGGACGGCCGTGGCGCACGGCGGTCCGGTCCGTCGCGGGCTCGCGATGTCCGAAGTCTCGGCAACGGACCGATACCACCCGCGTTCATTACGCGGTGCCGCCGGACGCGCACGACGTTGTGTACGACGCGTGTACACGCCGTGCGGCGGCGGACTCGCGTACAATAATACCGACAGTGATATTATACGCGAGCCGGTGTTCGTTTTACGCGGAGACCGACGTGAAAAAGAGAAAACGGGGAAAAAAAACGAAAATTACTCGCAGAGTTACAACTATATAATACGGCGGCGGCGACGACGACGGGCCGGCCCCGAGACTACCCCGTTGATTATAGAGGGCGACCCGAGCGGCGCGTTCCGCGTAAATTATAGGGTATCGGTGACGGCGGCGGCGATTAAGTCATAAAAAATACACACTACACATATATATCTATACACCTACATACACGTTCGCCGCGCATAGATACGTACGGCGTGTATATTTTTTATTTATATGATACATATATATATATATTATATGTGGTTTTTTTTTTTTTTTCTAACCGCCGTCTCGTTACGCGGCCACGTCTATATTATATATACGCGCTCGATAATATATTATAACGCGTACACGAAAACTTGAGCAGCGGCCGCGCGTCCCGCAGTCTCTATACTGTACAGAATAATACATATATAATATTATAATATACTCGTATGAAAAAAAAAAAAAAAATAATGGAAAAAATGCGGTGGCTGAGGCCACGACGACGACGGTGACGCGAATCGATGACCGTATCGATACGATATTATATATCGATACGTCATATTAGATCGTTGAATATTTTATCGTTCGCGAAAAACGAAAACACCCCGAGACGATGGATTATATAGTACCGCGTTTTATTTGGGGGGGGGGGGTAGGGGTGAATTCGGGTTTTCAAAGCGAAACGAAGAATCTGTCTAATTCACTCTATTATGGTTTTTTGTTTTCCTGCGTCATTGTACGACCTTTTATTTTTCGCCAAAAATCTCACAGCGATCGAAATTCCGCCGGAACTTTCTTGTAGACATTTTAATTTCACAAGAGTTTTCTCGCGATAAGGGAATGTTTACGAGTCTGACCGAGACCGACGCCTGCACGTAGTGACGGGGTACAATTAATGTGCGCGAGCCTAGGGATTTTCGGAGGCATCGTGTTTTTGCCGGTCCGAAAAAATAATCGCATAATTGTACGAAACATTCGCGGAGGTAAATTATCCGGAGAAACGGAGGGAAGGGAAAAGTACGTGCAGTTTTTTTTTTTTTTTTTAACGGATATTTCGCCTAGGACCTTGCCGATACCTCGCGCCGGCGCACTGCACAGTTTAACGGCTGCACGAATTAAACGACGAAAATCGGCTGCGCTCTCGCGGCGGCCATTATCCGAGACGATATCGCGATAAATATTATAATTTCCCGGGCGACGTATTATTTTTATTACACGTCGGTTGACTTTTTTTACTTCTTCTCTCCACTGCTATCGCGCGCGGCGTTTATTCGTTCGTAAAATGTTCGTTTGCATGGCAAAAACGGCGCGCGTCTCCTCCGCCGTCGCCGCAGCCGCCGCCGGTGCTCGCGGGACGCCCGGGGGACCGATATTCGCGCGCGTTCTTTTTAAACGCGTATAATTTTTTTATCGCCCGTTCGCCGATCCCGAATTTACATATAATACTCCGTCGCCGCGTACCACCCTCGCGTCCTCCCTTCTAGCGTCCCTTCGCTAATCTATGTATATATATAAATACATATCCGCCCGTAACGATAATATTATTATTCGCTCTCTCTCTCCTTATAGAGCAATATATATTATTATTATTAGTGCGTCTTCGAGATTAAAAAAAAAAAAAACAGAGAAGAAAAAAAACGCTCCGGCGGAGTTTATTGTGCCGGGGTCCTCTCTTTATTTTTCCATCGAGGTTCGCGCGTGTATATACAAAACCAATTAAAAATAAGACGCGCGCGCGTAGCTCGGGGGCGCAAACGTCGCGGTTGCGACGGGAAGGGACGGGGGAGGGGGGAGGTGAGGGTGGTGGGACGGAACAGTTGACTCGTTATGTTTATTGGCCCGGCGCGTGCATTATCTCTCGAACCAACCCCCAC
The DNA here is from genome assembly GCA_902439185.1 of Cinara cedri. Classification (NCBI taxonomy): domain Eukaryota; kingdom Metazoa; phylum Arthropoda; class Insecta; order Hemiptera; family Aphididae; genus Cinara; species Cinara cedri. The sequence continues at coordinate 104,819 of CABPRJ010000987.1, read as the reverse complement.
CGAATTTTTCCCACCTACCCGTTTCGCCCGCGCGGGCGCTGCCCCCGGCCGCCGCTCCTGTTGACCGTTTCGGGCACGCGGGCCCGCGTTAATTCCGAACGTGTTTCGCGTATAATTTTTTATCGCGTTTTTTTTTTTTTTTATTCCTCCGTTCGCTGTTTTTTCCCGGAACACACGCGGCGGCGGTTTCGCCGTTATATATTACGGAGGTGTGCGCTGCGGCGGTACATTTATCGCGCGCGTAGATTGTTTATATATTTGTACAATACATAATACCCGGCCGGCGGAGCTTTTATTTTTGTCACGATCCGCGACTGTATTATACCCGTACACGTATATACATAATAGAGGTGCGCATTATTATTCTTTGTCTCTCGCGGCCCGCGCACCACCCTCCCGGTCCGCCGTCGAGCGACATTATTAACTATCGCGGCCGGTTGATTTATCGGTCGAGTTTAATTGGATTTTGAGTGGACGGCGGCGGCGGCGGCGGCGGCGGGTACGAGAACGGGAGAGAGCGAGAGAGAGCGAGCGGGCGAGCGAGCGAGTGAACGGGAGTGACGACGAACGAGAGAGAGGGTACCGCGGCGGCGGGGCGGTTTACCGGGGCTCGGCCGATAAGGCTGCGCGCCTCGCCCGCCCCGCAGCGGCGGCGGCGGCACGAGCGCGCCGCATTATTCGCGTTTTGCCGAAAACTCGTTTACGAGGTGCGAATAAATCAACCGGAATTATTGCGCCCGCCGCCGCCGTATTCGCGTATTTAGATTTGCCGCGGCGCACGTCGTCGCGTGCAAAACACACACACACACGCACACACAAACGCATCGCGCGAATTTATATCCGCAAACCTATTTCATGGTGTTTATTCATACTGCACCTATTCGGTTATTTTTTCCACCCCACCGCGATAAACAACTCTGTGTACGGGCGTTTTTTTTTTTTCCGTTTATTTACAAATTCCGTTTTTTAAAACCCCGAGAATACACCGCGGGAAATTCGATCGGCAAAAAAACTGAACAATTCGCACGTGTCGGTCGCGGCACGACAAAATAACAATATCGAATCCGCCCGCGCATGCGCCGGACGTATACGGTCGGTGTGTAAAAACAAACGTATACTGCGGTGTACCTAAATATATATGTACCGCGGCGGTATAAGACAAACCGAGTTCGCTTTGTTTTTGTTAAGTTCAAAGCGCAGTACGCATAGGTGTAACTTCCGCCGTGGAGCGAATTAGCGGTTGCACGGGCGTTTGACCCGAAGTCGCGGCGGCGGTACGTCTGAGAAGTTTGGGTTAAAAGTTTCCCGTCCGAGGTTTCGCAAATGTTCCGAAACGCCTCCGTTTTTCCCGCGCCCTCCTCTTCCCGCTGCGCTCTTCCTGTTGCCGTTAATCCCGCGCCGATGACCCGGGGACAAAAGCGCTTTAATTCAATTCCGGCGAACCGTCGCGCGTGCCCGCGGCGCATACTCGACACGTAGAAACTTATTAGAAACCCCGGCCACTCCGCTGTGGACGTCCGTCTGTAGTCTGCACGCGCACGGGTACGCTACGCGCGCTGGTACGTAATCAGGTACGTGTTTTAGATATACCCATATACGGTCATACGCACACGCACGTAAAGTGTCGCAAATACGTAATAATAGCTATTTCCGTCGACTCGGGGGTTTTTTTTCTCATAAATTCAGCGGAGTAGGCAGATTTCCGCGCGTGTCGCGGTATATAAACGACGGGAAAATAGGAAAAAAAAAAAAATAAAATAAAGTAACGATAATAATAACGACCAGGAAGATCGCGATCGACACGACGACGGTGCCGCGCGGTCGTACCTGCGCGTAAACGTATTACTCTAGGCGCGTTTCTATTGTTGCGGCGCGCGGCTATATGGATCCGACGGAACGGAGTTTTTCACGTACGGAAACGCCCGTAACAGTATTAGTAGTAGCGGTAACAGTGGTAACAGTGGTAACAGCGGTAGTAATAGTAGTAGCAGTAGCAGCGGCAGTGGTAGCAGTAGTAGCGACCACAGCGGTAGTCCCGTAGTACCGTAACGTACGCGGGTCGTATACGAGATAAGACGCGGTCCGCGTATCGTTAGCGGCCCGTTCGCGCACGCTCTCCCGACCGGCAGGCATACATTATTGTAACAACGCGGCGTAATTGGACGCGAAACGGACCGTACGGCGCATTATCATCGGGATTATCGTATTGTTATGTTGGCGGACAACGCGAAACGATATCGCGTGTCACGCGATACACGGTCGGCCCGCGTACGCGTACCGCCCCGCAATAATAATGCGTCGTCACAATGCCACTAATTATTATTACATTGTTGTTGCCGGCGACCGTCGTTATCGCGCGCGGATCGTCGGAGGACGCGGCGGCCGCGGTCGCGTTAGCCGTGCGGAGCGGAACGTCGAAACGGAACCCGGCGAGAAGCCCCCGGAAGACGGCGGCGCGGCACCGAGTCGGGGCGTAGTACGGTCGCGACGTCGTAGAGGTCACAAGAGCCGCGTCGGAACCTCGCGAGCGCGGCTAGACGGAGCTCTCGGCCCCTTCCACTCGTCTCGGTTCCAACGTTGTAAGATAAAAATCGACGTTCGTCACGTGTTTTCGTGTCCCGAGAACGCTAATTTCGTTCGCGACGAATCGATCGAGAAAGATAAACGGGTTTCTTTCCACCACCGCCGCCACCACCACCCCACCCTCCCATCCACGATATTTTACGCGTCTGTAAAACGGCGAGCCCGCCGTGACGTTTACGAAAACCCGACGCCGCTGCGTCCGGGCGATTCCGTCGTCGGAGGCACCGGCTTCGGCGGTGCGAGCGCACGGGCTACGGGACGACGGCCGTACTAATCCGACGCGTACGCCGGAATCCCGTAAGCGAATTCGCGGTCTCCGTAAGAGGTCGGCTCCGTGCACACACCCGAGAACGATATTATTATTGAACGCGCCGCGCCGTCCTACCGCGCTGCGTCTTAACGCCAGTCTGCGCCCTTTGTGGTCGCGCCGTAGGGATTAAGTTTTTCTCGCAGTCGGACCACCCCTCGCGGCTCAAAACGCAAACGCGCGCGCGCGACGCGATGTATTATTATTAGAAGGAGACGCGATTCCGCTAACGGCAATGATAACGCGCGAGCAGCACGACGGGATTTCGGCCGTTGCCCGCCCCCGCCACCGGTCCGCTCTCGGTTATTAGTATGCGAGTCCTTTGCGGGCGTTACGTAGTTTATCGCCATCAGATACAGCCGATTCGCTTATTAGTATACAGCGGCATAATTTTCGGTAAATTATAAATTATCGCGCTCGGCGGCGGCACGGTGGCCGGGCTCTGGAATCGGTCCGTTACAATAACGAAACACGCAGAGAAAGACGAAAACTGTACGCGACGTTATTGTCCGCATTCGAGGGGCGAGGAGGATGGGGGGGGGGGCGAGCGGAATAATAATAACCGTACGACGGATCGACGTAAAAAAAAAAAAAATATATATAATTTATCTATTATTATTATACGGCGAGTGTTATTTATTATAACGAAACGTTTGAGATGATTTTTTTTTCTCGATAATAATAATATCCACGTCCGTCGGTATAATACGTACGCGCGTATGCGTGTATAATTTATCCGGACGCGAATACGCGCGCATAAATCGTCTGGGCGGCAGTAGAATATAGTATGCAAACAAAATAATAATAATACATAAAAAAAAAAAAAAAAACCTCCTATAATATTATTATTACGCGTTTCGGGTGTATACCTACACGGTGGTAAATGAGACGTTTCCAGAAGCAGTTCATTAGACCGACCGGCGATAACGTGCGAGCGGCGCAATCAGTAAAAAAAATGTAAAAAAAAAATAATGTTTCTATATAAATTGCAGGGTATATATAAGTATATAGATATTTTTTTTTTATTTTTTTACATCCGCCGCAGACGAGCGTTTACCTATACTAATAATAATATAATATGCTAATTAATGCGAATCGCGCGGTAAATTAACGTGAGCGGGGTATCCGTCGCTGCGCGTAAAAGCGAAAAAAAAAATGAAATTAGAATATATTTCCCATTCCCTGCCTCCTTCTTTCAATAGTCGGCGAGTCCTTTTTTTTTTTTTTTTTCGTCTTGACGGTTAATGTATCGTTATTATTCAAATATTCTTGCCGTGCTTACGGATGTCTATAACGACCGAATGTAACGCAGATTCGGTCATCGGGGACGGGACGCGCGCGTGTGTGGGGGGGAGGGAGAGGGGAAAATGAAAATCAATTTCCATTTCGACGTTTATGGCGCGTGTATTATAATAACATCGCGCGAAACGGCTGCAACGTCGTCGTCGTGTCGAGTATTTATTCAATATTATTTATCGTATTCGTATACCTATATACGGCATCACGATGCCGGTGCGCAGATTTCCCCGTCTCGACGGGTAACGTTTTTATTTATATATTTTTTTTTTTTTTTTCTACGACCCGGCAACAGAGTTCCAGAGCGCTTCCAGCGCACACGTTCCCACGAGCGCCGCGATCCACCGCGAGAGATCCGTTTTACTTTTCAGCCGCCGGCACGTTTTCTTTAACACGTTCGCAATAACAACAATAATATACCAATATAACGTGTATAACGAGATCGTATATGGTCGCGACTTTGGCCGGCTGCCGCGCGGCGATAAAAATCTCAAAATGCGCGAGAACCGTAGCGCGTGACGTGTAAAACCGCGCGTTCCCGTCGGAAAAATCGAGGCAGTCGGCACCTCGAGGACCGCTACATTATGTCCGTATATGTTTTCGTACTGTCGAATTTTCCCGGGAAATGGAGATCATTGCACACGTCTTTTACGTATACACGCCTTTTGTTGTTTTCGCCGCTACTTGCGAACACGCTTTTAGCGGCCCCTTCTGGACCGCTAGAGCTCGAACGCCCCCGTTACAGACCCCCCAAACGAAGCCGGGCACATTTCGTGTACGCGCGTGGTACAAGTGGGTATTGTGCGTTTCGGGGGGGTTCAAACGCGGTTCTTCAACCGTTGTTGTTACGAATTTCGTGTTACCGCGAGAAATAACGCGTTCGGATTAAAATGTGATATCGCAAAACTATATATTTTAAATCGAGCGTATTGAAAAAAATAATTCAATAACACCGGTCGGCTGTGGGAAAACTCGACTCTATATACCGTTTGCGGACGTGTGGTTTTGTTTTTTTTTTTTTCTCCCGTCCGTTTACCATACGTATTTATTTTCCGCGTCCAGAGATTTCCCGCGTGCGTAAACGGCCGGCGGCGGCCACGGGAACGGCTTTCCGGTAAATTATTATAAGTGGGTACGCGCCGTACGATTACGATACGGGTAATAATATTATTATAAAAACGAGCGGGCGGAGGGGATCTCGCGGTCGTCGCCGCGTTAGGTACGCGATTCCGGCGACCGACGGCGACGGGTTAGCTCTCCGCAGCAGCAGCAGCAGCAGCAGCAGCAGCGTCGCCGTCGCCGCGGCCCTCTATGCGACCGGACCGGTTTTTCCCTTCCGTCGCCGCCTCACGACGCGCCGCCGCCGCCGCCGAAGACGACGACGACGACGACGACGCTTTTAATATGATAAACTGTTTTTTTTCTAACATGGCGACGGTCGTAAAACTAGTTTTTCCAAAGGAATATCGCGTCGCGACGGACGGGCCGCGGGCGCGGCGCGCGCACTCGCGCACGTCGGACCTCCGCGGAACGCTACACAAATAATGCGTCCAGACCGTGCCCGCGGTACCCGCACGGCGATAATGGTACGGCGTTTTGCGCTGTGCGCGCCGACCGCGGTTTTCCCCGGCGCGCGAGCCGGGGAAAACACCGAGTGCAAAAAAACCAAAAACAACACGCGGTCACCCCGCATTGTGCCGGGTCGTTTCACCGCGTCGCGGATTGACGGCTGGCAACACAACGCGATTAACGGTTATCGTTCTTTGAATCCGTCGCCGCCGCCGCGGTGTTCGTCAACTGGAGTGCACGACATGTCCGTCGCAAACGAAATGTCGTCGCGTCGCGGATATCCAAACCCGAGGCGTTCGCGTGGTTCGCAAACCGGTTCGCAAACGAACGTTATTGGCAGCGGGTAACGCGCGGTTACCGTACGACGGAACGCCGTGATCCGTGGGCGGCCTGGTCGACGTTTAATAGCGACGGCCAGTCGCAGTCGAAACCGTTTTGTTTCCGGCCGTTTTCGGACCCCGGCCCGCGCGTTGTCCCGCGGACGTTTATTTTCCCCGGCCGTTATCGCCCGTTTACAGTTTTACCGTGTGTGTAGCCCGTGTTATTGTTTGTCGCCGGTTTTCCACGCGTCGCGCGTGATTGTCGGTCGCAGGCGCGCGTACCGATTGCGACGGCGGCACGTTAACGCGTCGCGCCGCACGCGTCAGTTTACGAAAAACAATATCAACCGGGGACGGCTGTACATTTTCGACGCGTAATATTTACCGATACAATAATTTGCCGATAATATTCCCGGGGCGGACGCCCGTGTTTACGAACGATCCGAACGCGTTTGCCGCGGCGCGCGCGCGTTATTGTAACACGGCGGTCACCGAACCGCCCCACGAGTAGTTGTCCTCGGCGTGCCCGCGTTGTTTTTCTCTCCCGTTTTCTCTGCGCGCGTGTCGACCGACGTCGTCGAAATTTTCGCTTCTATCGCGGACAATTAATGTATCGCGTTGCCCGGCGCAGTATGCGGAATGTTATCACAACGGTATCGCGTAATATTTCGACGTCCCGCGCGCATTACGACATTAAACTATCGTTGCGCGCGCAACGTTCGATATAATGCTCGGAAGCCGCCCGTAAGTACGCGGCGTAAACGTTTATGGAGTTTTGAAACTAATTAAAGTTTCCGGGCCGTTGTACGACACGGGTTGTTTTTTTTTTTTTATTATTTTTATTATTATTGTTTCGCGCGCGTAACGCGAACGAACATTAATCCGGACCGCGTTTCGTTAGGATATTATTATATTAAATTTCCGCGCGGAAAATCGAAATATTTTCTCCGGTACCTGGCCGTAATATTAATTTTAACGAAACGTGATTTTACCGCCGAAAGTCTTTATATCACGTTACACAAGAGCGGAACGGAAGACTTATTTAATGCGCGCGGAACAAAGTTCGCTCGCGTTATACTCTCCGTGGCGATTATAAACAAATATTATAACGTTATGTGCACACACACACACACACATACACACACACACACACACACAACACACACACATACACCGGCTTTTTAACGACGTTTGTTTATCGTACAGCCTTTACGTTTTCTCTCGGGCGTATCGTAAAGAATTAAATTCTCGGTTGGCAAGGGCAACCGTATAAAACAACTCTATAATGTCGCGTTAGATTGTGAGCGTATACATGTGAGCGAGGAATTATGTGTATTGATTTTACTGTGTGATGCGTGCGTGTTTTTTTTTTTTTTTTTGTCGTCCGTCAACAACTTTTCCGCCGGAAATATTACTTCGCAGCGTTTTCGATTTAACCAGTGCCGTCGATTTTCCGTATAATTTTCGTTGATTTCCCGGTCACCTTGCGGGCAATAACGGGGGAAGGGGGGAAATTACGACCGACGGTACTCCGCTCAGAATCGTCGTTCGTTAGCAACGGTTTCCCGTCGCGCGAAATCCAATTACGCTCCGTGCTATAAATCCCGTATCCTTCCTTCCGACTTCTACGGCTGAAACAGCGACCGCGTCCATTAGCTGCGGTAACACGCTTTTTCCTACGGTCTCGCGTGCACGAGTTTCGGCGAACGTCGGTTTCCGTCCGCTCTCCGACCGCAGATACTGCACACGGATTGAATAAAAACAATTTGGTACCCTGCAGACTCTTCCCGCGCAACACCTATACGTATACACCACGGTACACTGCGATTATATATAAATCGAAACAGAGTAGCGCGGCCGCCGTACGTACGGTTCCGGAACGTCGACTCGAGAGAAATATAAGAATGAGAATATGGAAAAAAAAAAAAAATAATAAAAAAACGATAATAGAAAAACCCCGGGGGGGGGGAAACCCGCGCCCTAAACGACCGTAAGTACGTGTATGTGTATATATACACACACACACGCACGCACGTATATACGACGAGATTTCCGACGACACGTCGTGTATCCGGTTTGTTTCTCGCGTGCGATTCCCGCGACCGCGCTGCTTACCTGCCTATACATATTATGTGCCTACACAATAACATAAGACCTCACTGCCGGTCTCCCCGCGGCCGCCTTACGTTTCACAATCTCCTCGGCGACGGCGACGACTGGTGGGCGGGGGTAATTTAATTCTTTTCCCCGGGGTCGCCGTCCCGCCCCGGCGTGGCGGCGGAGGGACCGCGGCGCGTATAAACCACCGGGCCGACGGCGCGCGCGGGACCCCTCCGGGCGGAATTCCTACTCCAAGCTGCGCGAATGTACACGTACACATACATCCGTTTTATATGTACGCAGACTACTCGGGTTGTCGCGAGAGCCGAAAATTTATGCCGTTACTTTAATTGGTTCGGGAACGCACAATGTCTGGCCGATTTCCCCGCGCGGTCTACTCGCCCCGGCGCCGCGGACCGCCGACCCCCACAACGACCGTCGTCGTCTCTCCTGCAGACACACGCCTCCTCCCCGCGGCTCGTACCGTTCCTCTACCGCGCGCGCGCACACACACACACACACACATTCTAACACATCCAATTTGTTTGGTATAAAACGTATTAATTTATATACACGTATATTTATACGAGCGAGTGTTTGCGTTTTCTGTGCGCGTGTGTGTGTTGCTCGCCAGAAGTTCAGACTCTGAATAATAATAATAATATAATACTCCGTCCTCCCTCCCCCCCACCCCCTCCTCCTCCGGTGTAAACGAAACCCCTTTCGGCCGTAAATCCGCAACCCCGTTGCGCGTACGAGTTGTTTTATTCGAATCGTGCGTAGCGCGCACCTTGCTGCAGCAACAGCATCCGATCCGATACATCTCGTGTCTGCTGCTGTTGAACATGCACGCGCGTTCAATTGTGCGAAATTCTCGTCTCGTATTGCGAATATTTTCGTTTAAATAGCCGCACGTGAACGAAATATTACGCGTGCACACGATATAATGATGCGCGTAGCCAGGTTACACGAACGCGGCGATAGTGCATAGTCTCTCGTCGCGTACAAAACATAAAGACCGTGAAAAGTGCCTAGAAAAACGCGCGATACGATGTACTCGTATTATCTGGTCGGTATCCGATCGATAATGCCGTCCTTTCAATCCGTGTTCTTCCTGTTCTGCCGCCACGCGCGGCTTCTCCCGCGCTCTTTTCGTGACGCCCCGCGACCACCGCCGCGAGATAATAGAATGTAACAATGGGCCGACGGCGACGTTTACGGACTAGAATTCGATTTTCAACGAGGTAAACGCGCACCGAAACGGACGTCATGATGCGCTCGCATAACGTTACGTGTATAGTGTTCGTTATAGCTCCCATAAAGATTTGGCCCGCCGTAGAGCGGCGCGTACAATAACGTGTGACACACACACACACAATGTAATATGCCGTTCGAGGTATTTTTTTTTCTCCTTTTTTTTTTTTTTCTCTGTTCCTTTTTGTGTCTTCTGCGTCTGTAGACGTATGCGAACGTCTGTTTGTCCGTCCGAAGGGTTCCCGGTTTCCCACTGCTTCTCGGGAGACAATATAATAACGGAACGGACCCACCGCTGTCGCGGTCGCACACACCGTTATACGCTCAATGTACGATTAAAAATAACAACAATCTATAACCGTTAATAGTGTATCGGTTTCGTCTTCGACGGGCGTCTCGTAATAATTTACAGGTGTTCGCCGTATTATAATAACGAAATTTATTATACGAAATAGAGTCCGCGTATAATATTATATTATATTATCGTATTAAAAACGCGTAAAAACGTTTGAAAGACTCGATCCGGGAGTATAATACTATCGTATATTAGTAGGTATATACGTAGTAAAATGTATTATTAAGTTGTAATATGCTTGTGAAATACGTACGCGGCGCGGAAAACGCGCAGGTTTCAAAACGATCGGTCGGCCGCACGATAGAATAATATCGTAATGTTATAATAGCAATAAACGTATGTTATATTATGCTCGTGACATTATTATTTTTATGGCCGGACGATTTAGAGACGGTCGGCGGCGGCGGTGCGTAGGCGAATGTTTGTTATAATGTACGGCGGCGTACAAATGTACCGACAACGGCGGCTTGTCGAGAAAGACAACAATGATAGAAAAAAAAAAAAAATGAAACAAAATCGTCATTTTCCCTTTCCCCATAACGTCGTCGCGGGACCGATAAAAAATAAATATAAAAAATACGTACACCGCCGCACGAACGCAAATAAAATACGGCCCGCCGTTGTCGGTTTCCGATACTCGCGTTTTGTGTAGCGGTTTCGCCGCACGAAATACCCACGAAATAATCACATTACGTCATGGCGGTCGTATAAATTCGACGCGGGGGGAAGGGGGTACATTTGTCGCGTCTAGGCCACTATCGAAACGATCGCGGTCTAACGGATTATTCGATTACAGTCTCGGAGATTTCGATCGTATCCCGTCCAATTAACAAAAGAGCTTTGGTCCGGGGGGAGGGGGGGGGTGGGTGACGGGCGGGAAGTCAAAGTTTCTTAAGTATTATTGCCGCCCGCTCCTCCGGGCCCGCGGAACGTAACCGGGTCGTACCTGTACCGCGGACGCACGTTCGTTCGGAGACCGCGGCCGTTCAGGGATTGGCCCGAAACGAAATTTATCGACGGTCACGCGGGCCGAAAAGGTGAATTCTCGCGGCCTTATAGCGTCACGGTTATGTACGGGGTCCCGTTTATATATAGGTACGCATTAGACGCGTATATATAAGTACCGAATGACCCCGGCCAAGAGTTTTTAATCGGATTATACAGCGACTTTTATCGCGCTCTCGCGAATTAAACAGAAGGCGTCTCTGCAGCTATCTCTTTATACTCTCGCGACCGCCTTCCATAATCTCTCGGTTAATTGCGTCCGCTATATATATATATATATATTACATTTAAGAGAAAATGGGCACGTCCCACAAGCGCGCCGTCCGTCCTCGAATTCAATTATTTACTTTGGGACCCGTCGTGGAGCGTGTCCAAATGGCGCACGTCGCGTCCTATCTCCTCCCGGATTTCTCTGTACTCCTCGGCCGCGATGATGTTATTTCTCGCCGCGCCTATCCCGCCGAAACGCGATAGAATCAACGCGCGTACAGGTATCCGCAGGACGCACTCGTACACTTTTGTGTCCGTGTGTGCGCCGCGGCACAGGCCGTATTGCATTGTAAACGGTAGAAAATATTGTCGCGGACGAGCAACGTACGTTCCGCTCGTCTCCGTCAGGTTCTATTCGACCGACGTCCAATCCTCTTTCCTTCTCGGGCCAAACCGAAAATTACACGCGATATTCGTATAAAAAATAATACATCTGTTTTCCCCCCAACAATTCGGTCAGCACGTCGATGGCGGGCACAAAAAACCAATACTTGTATGAATACAAAATGAATACAAAACGGTTGTCCGTACACGACCCGTATCGCGGCTTAATAATAAACGATTAAATATTACCCCGTCAGTTTCAAATGATTACGTCGAAATATAGTGAACCGGCGATAACGAAAATCGGACAGCGGCCCAGGAAAAAATATCGACTTGATATGAATTATATTTATTTTTTTTTTTTTTATATACATATACGAAATAAATAATGTTGACGATAACATTTCTGCGCGTACAACACAAGGCGAACGCGAACAAAATGTATACAAAAAGTATATTAAATATGGGTACCGATCAAATATTTAGCGACGACAATTTTTTTTGCGTACTACGGTAACAACACGAAACTTGAAAAAATAACTGTCGGTTCGGGCGGAAAAGGAAGGGTATCTACGCGATTACGACCGATATAAATGCATCGAACGTATATATTTATTACGAGCGCCTATGTAGTTGTACTGTTATACCCGTATACGGGTATCGCGATTGTGTAACGTCGAAAACGAGTTTTCTTTACCGTTTTTTTTTTTTTTTTTTTTTTGGGGGGGGGGGGGTTCCGTTCTCCGCGAGACAGCTCGGGATACCTCGTGGAACCCGCGTGTCCGTAATAACGACGATAATATACTCGTCGCGGCATTATGGTTTTTATTTTCGGTCGCGGCCGCGTGACGTCACGGGTCCGTAACAACATGGCCGTAACTCACCGGTCCGACGTCGTAAATCAATCGCACGCATGGCCGCCCGCGTACGCGCGCCGGCCTCGCGCACCGTACAGTCTCTGTCGTCTTGGCCGTCGCGCTATTTTCACGTGGGCACGCACACGTCCAATCGGCGCAGAACCCCCCCCACGGTGTATTGCATATTATTATCATTATCGTTATTATCATTATCGTTATTATCGTCATCATCGTCATCATCGTTATTATTATTATTATTATTGTTCATATTATTAGCGAGCGCGCGCCATTACGTCGCACAGCGGACGAAGACGGAGGCCCGCCGCGAACCCACCCCGATAATATACGGGTCTTGTAAATTCACTCCCGGTAAAGTAGTACATTTTGATCGGCACGCGCAATTAAAACGCGGAACAGAAAACAATTTCAACTCCGGATAAACGAGTTTAGCTCTGTGCTAAATATTTGGCCCGACCCGGCATTGGTTTACTCGACCATATACGTATTGCATACAATACAATAATAATTTCCAATAAGCTTTGATTTCCCACGAGGCTCTGTGTGTTTTACTGAATGTAAATGTCCGTGTAGTTTTCAATTTTTACAAAAACTCAAACAATCACTGTGTGGAAAATAAAAAAATTGTACACTTTTTTATTATTTTTTTTTTTTTTCAAAAAATTTACATCGGCTCATCTTGCTCCGGCCACAGATATTGATGCCGCAAAGCTTATATACCGGGTCCGACGGGAAAGCCGAGAGTGCAGTCCATCGTCCGAACACATTTCATATAATATTATAGTTTTCGTAATTTTCGGTACCCAACAAATAATATATTATCATGACTTTTTTTTTTTTTTTGGCACCCAAATGATTAGACGCCGCAAATGAAAACGTGATATAATTATCGTCGTGTTTGTATTATATACATACAGAATATCCCACCGCGTTTTTCCGGCGATAATGTTCTCTCTTAATATAATCACATTTTTTTTTTTTTTCATTTAAATACTTACGTATATCCAAATTAAATGGTTTTTTTTTTTTTTTCGAACCCGTAGAAAAATTGAAAATGAGACGTTTAGGAAAACATTTTAATATACCGCGTATAATACGTTATACTCACGACGCTAAATTATAATTCTATATGCATAAGAAAAAAATGCGTTTGATTATTATATATTTCAATAACCTGTTTTATTCCCATCGTAATACTACGAGAATCGTACCATCTTCGTCGGTCGATTTTAATATTGATTTGTAATTATATTAATGTACAGTTTCGTTACGTTTTATTATCGTTTATAATTCATTTAAAAAATGTAGTATGTAATGTACGTGTACGTTATATTGTATACTTTACAAGATTGTACGCTTTGATTTACGATGTAAATTTCATGGATCGCAGGACGCGCGTACATTAGATAAAGTTAACGCGATTTTAAAATTAAAAATAATTTATTCATACTGGTTTTTTTTTTCTTTTAATAAAAATATTCGTTCGGAACACTATAATGTACATAATAATAATAATAATAATAATAATAATAATAATAATAATAATAATAATAATAATAATAATAATAACGATATTAATGTACGGGGACGAACACGATAAATTGATTAATTTTTACAATATAATTATAATATATACCGACGTAATAACTCGAGAAAAATACACGCGTACCTAGCTTCAGTATAATGTTTATCACGTAAAAAAAAAAAAAAAAAAGTGTTAAACGAATTAACAACTCGTTCAAAGTATAATAGGTACTATCTATGATGTATATTTATACACCGTAGAATTATTTATCATTATGATTTTTGCTGTTTTATCGAAAACGATAATAACATACGTATTGTGTAGAATATCATTTATGCGAGTAAAAACATTTAAAACACGAATCCGATACAATAATATAGGTACGTGTTTGGCGATGCGGTTTCCGGCAAACAGTTTGCCGAATATTGTTTACCACACGACTGCGATATCGCTGAAAACGCTTACTGTACAGTATTTTACCAACGGCCACCCGGTTGTCGAGATACCTCGGTTATCACACATTCGTGGTAAACAATAACACCGAAACACATCTTGCTCGGAAAATTCGTAACTAGCTTGCTGTTACCGTAACTAGTGGCTAGTTACTGCAGCATCGTCAAGACACGCGTCATATCATGTTAAAATGTAATCCATACCTACAACTTAATCATTGAACTGCAAAACGTATTACGATATATCATTCATTTTATCGGCAATGACGAACAATTTTAAAAATAATTGTTTTTTTCTTTATCTTGTTCCTACAGGAGCGAACGGACTCAGACGCCGCGGTCGGCAAACGTACACCAGATACCAGACGCTGGAGCTGGAGAAAGAGTTTCACACCAACCACTACCTGACGCGGAGACGGCGGATAGAGATGGCGCACGCTTTGTGCCTGACCGAGAGACAGATAAAGATATGGTTCCAGAACCGGAGGATGAAGCTGAAAAAAGAGATACAAGCTATCAAAGAGCTAAACGAACAGGAGAAACAGGCGCAGGCGCAAAAGGCCGCCGTTTTGGCAGCCGCTCAGGCCGCCGGTGATCGCTAAAGAACGACAACAACAAAAATATGCCCCAAAACAAACCACCACCCCCGACCTATATACTATATACGAGTTATCATTATAATTTTCCTTATCGTTTTTTTTTTTTTTTTTTTTTTTTTTTTTTTTTTTTTTTTTTGTACATACATTTGTAATTTTCGTGTTTATTATTATTATATACATATATTTTTTTTGTCCTCCGTATTTTTTAACTATATATATTATTATTATATTATATAATATTATCGTCGCGCGCGCGACTTTCGTGTTTGTTTCTAGTTGTGTTCAATATATTATTAATAAAAAATATATTGTATATCCCCTATATGTATATATATATATGCATACATAATATAATAATGTATTCATATATACTTAAAGATAATGTCGCTTTTTTTCATTATATTATTATTATTATTATTATTATAATAAATGTAAATATACATATTGTGAAAATCTATATATACGTAATAATTGTAAGTGTGTACAAAGTCAAAATCCACGGCCACTCCCGCCCCCTCCCCGCCCCCATCCGCCACTGACAACCGCCACCGGTACCGGCCCGGGGAACGGCGAAACCGCGCGGCCCACGCGGGAGCACTTATACGGACGCGTCGCCGCACGCGACGACGACGGCGATACGGAGATCGAACCACCGGCAAAACGGAAAACGAAAACGAAATAATAACAATAATAACGATGAGAAAAAAAAAAAAGTAATAATAATAATAATGATAACAATAATCCGCTCTCGAGAAGAAGACGTCACCGTCGCCGCTGTCGTCGTTTTCGTCCGGTCCGCCCGCACACCTGCAGCACCGCCGGAGACGGCCGACCCGCAGTATTCCCGGAATGCCCGGGGCCGACCGGAGCCGCACCGGCAGCGCTGCGCGAAACGCACGCGATTCCGCCGACACGATCACAAGGTAAGAGACCGCATTTTTAAATTTATACATATTACATAATAATAACGTGTATACGCATATTATGCGGTACACTATACGTTTATTTGTATATAGTAAAAAATACGCGCATTCTTACGGACATACGGAGATACGCATACGTATGCGTGTGTATAATAGCAGGTTTATATATATATATATATATATGTATCCGATTCGTTTCCCCGTTCCCTCGTTCCCACCCGCCCGCGGCCCCCGTTCGCAGTCGTGCCCGTTTGTAAACATTTTGAGAATTTTGTCCTTTTGTCTTTCCCGGGGCATTGCGTTGTCTGCGCGGAATAATTGATTAGTGTGATGACCGAATAATAAAAGAACGGCGGCGGCGGCGGCGGCGGCGACGACAAGAAAAAAAAAAGAAAAGAAAAAAAAAAAATAACACAAATTCTGCGCACCAGCCGTCGCGACCTTATGGAGTCTTCGGCTCGGGCGTTTCAATTTGTCCGGTCCGGATAAAAACTAGTCGTGCAGACGTTGACGTCTGCAGCGGTCCGCGTATTATTGTCGAAACCCCACGGTGGTTTTATCTCGTCCGATAGTCGCCTCTATGCGCACAAACATTAAAAAAAAAAAAAAAACAAGAAACGCCAAATTTGGTACCGTCCTTAAAACAATTTCTTTTCTTTTCTTTTTTTTTTCCTCCTTAAACATTTATACTAGAAAATCGCTATAGCCTTAACATTCTCGTCGTTCGAAAATATGCGCGTGTGCGGAGAGAAAAAAAAATTATGACGGATTAGGTACCTATACGCGGGTAGCAAAAAAATATTGTACAGATGTTGTTGTATAGTTTTGGAGGACGGTAAAGACAAACGCAAACGCATCCAATATAATAATAATCGTCATTATGAAAATATTTTGTCGGGCGATACAATATAACGATATAATAGAGAGATTATAAAAAAAATAAAAAAATAAATAAATAAATAAAAACGTCATACGCGTATCGGCATTGTTTTGAAATAAAAAAAAAAAAAAAAAACCCCGAAAAAAATGTAATGCGTATAGGTATATAAAAATATTCTTCTTTTGCTGAAAAACGAATAAACAATAATAATAATAACAACATCGACGGGACCTATGTATAATTTGCAATGAAACATCATCACCGTAAAATATCATAATGGCATAACGGACGTAACAATATTAACAGCGGAAAAATGTATCATCCCGCACATCATATCAATCGATAGCATTGCTGTAAAAAATATCGACAGTTATTGTGTCGTCGTATCCTTAAAAAAAAAAAAAAAAAAAAAAACAAGTACCGGACATAAATTTGACGTTTTTACCGGATCGTAATACACGTGATAATACACTACACAGTGTAGCAGGTACAACGGGTATTAATATTTATTTTTATTTTTTTTTTTATCGTTCGCGCCGGATTTTTATGACCGAGCCGAGCGTAGCGGCACACCGAGCAATAATATAAATGGCGTCGTATCGTTCGCGTATTACTATACCGCGGTCTCTGCATACACGTACGCGCGCGCGCGCTGCAGTCGTCGTCGGAACTCGGAAGCTCGTTTATACATTATAGCGTAATAATAATAATAATAATAATAGTAATATAAAACGCCACCGGACAAACTATTATCGTTTTATTCGTGCGTACCCACACAACAGCGGCAATAATAATAATACAATAAAATCCGCGATCCCGTGGCCGGCGTTAAACGCGTTAATCAGTACCGCGCGAGTACAACATCCGCATCCGACGTAACGTAACGATAATATTATCGCTGTCAACGTCGGACCGTATAACAGCGTTCAACGTGGGGATGTTTTGTTCTTTCGGTGGACTGTTGCGGGTGGGGGGTGTCGGTAGAGGAGGGCGAGACGTCGTATAAAAAATACGCGTACGAGCACTGTAATGACGTACTGGCCGATTGATTTTCACTTAACATGTGTATACATACGTATACATATACAGCGATCCGCCGAATATCCGGTGTATGTGCCGGCTTATGTGCGCCGCGATACGATTAAACGTCGGATGAAATCGATTTCGGTAAATTTCGCTCGGAATGTAATACAACAGTGACAATCGCGTGTACGCCAAAATAGTAACGGTCTTATTATCACGTGGATGTTTCGACATTTTACCGTTATTCCGTGTGTCCCCTCCACCCCCCCCCCCCCCNCCCCCGAAAAAAATACGTCTAAACTTTTGACATCAAAACGGGGACCATTACGAGCTTTTCATAACTATTACGAAGTCAAGTAGTCTCTCTGACATAATAACTTCGGAATATCAATTTTCGCACGAGTTGTTGTCGCTGTTGTCGAATTCTGAACGACGTCCGCGACGTTCGTGATAAATCCTGTATATTATAATATGTTTAGTACCTACTGTCGACACCGCCGCCGCTAGCGTCGCGCCACCGACGCGACTCGGCGTTTACATATTATTACCGTGTAGTTTCGGAATAGGTACGACTTCATTCACTAGTTCGGATTGGAGAAAAAAAAAAAAGGAACACAACACGCACAATTGTCGTGTGTACTCGCGAGCGGCTGTATGCCGCCGGGACATGTTATTATTATCTGTGCACGCGCGTATTATAATAATATTCTTTCCGATTTTTTTTTTTTTTTATCAACATAATGTTATTATATAAACCATTGTGTGCCCTCGACTCGAGAGTGACCCCTCGTACATAATGCATACATGCACCTCGGCCGGGTACCGGCAGAATGCCGGTTTTTTGTGTTTTGTCGCGGGCCCGGCTCCGGCAAAACACGAGGAAATATGCCGGAGAAAAACGTACGCCGTGTAAACCGCGTCGTGCCGCGTAAACGCGTACACGAGACCCCGTGAAAAGGGTTTCGTTTTTAATTCGCGTTTACGGTTTTCGTTGTTTTTGTTTTGCTGTACAAACGCGCGTACACAAGCTTCGGTACCGCACGGATTTCAGAGACAGCCGCCGCGTATAAATACGTATATACATATTTATACGGTTTGTTTTTTTTTT
>CABPRJ010000987.1:32191-83519 GCA_902439185.1 Cinara cedri | reverse complement strand
TTTTTTTTTTTTTTTTTTGTGAAACCAAAATATATATTATAACATTTACCGAAATATGTGTAATAAAAATATATATTAAAAATAAATAATAATTTCGAATATATTATTATATTATTATTATTATTATTATTATTATTATTATTATTATTATAAAATATACTGTTTAGTGAATAAAAAAAAACATAGAGATAAAAGAAATATACAGAAATGAAAATTCTATACTGAAAAAAAAAAAAAAATCTGCGTTTTTATATTATTTATTTGTTTGTACTCCCTTGTCAGCGATATACCTATTGCACGCGTATATATTATACAGTGTATGTATATTATGGTAGTCGTAACGACAAAGCACAAAAACGTACATCGTGTAACGTGTTTGTTTGTTTGTTGGTATTTTTTTTATCGGGACAATTACGACGTGATAATAACTCGCGGCGATGACGGTAATAATAACACAATCATTCCGATGTCCCAGTCGTAAAACACTGGTACGCTGCGGCACTTGCACAACGACCGCTTTTTGACGCCGCGGCGCGGTAAAACACGGTGAATAATTCGACGTTTTATGGCGGCGGCCGATGGGATAAAAAAAAAAAAAAAAAAATCGAATAAAAAAAGCGCGCTACAACGACGCCATCGTCGTCCTAATAAGGGGGGAAAAGTCTGCGCGTGTACGCTACGCTGCAACACTCGGCGGCCGTATATTTGCCCGCACGTGCAGTTGTGTCGTACCTTCTGCAGAGACTATAACAATAATTTTATAAACACGTAATAACGCAACATACGAGTACGGTGCGCGGCGTAAAATATTCGGCCCAGTTAATAATTATTGTCGGCACACGCGGGTCCGGCGACAGTGAATGTTTATACGAACACTCGAATGTTTTATACCGTGTGCGCTGCCGCCGGTGCTGCGAGTATACGCGATTTATTCGCGTACACGCGTCTACCGTGTATTATAAACGGGCCACCCCCTAAAAAAAAAAAAAAAAAAAAAAAAAAAAAAACAAAACAAAACAAAAAACGGATTATAACGTTGCGGCGTTTTTTTGTTTTTTTTTTATTTATCGCGCGCACCCTCACCAGATTGGATCGAAGTTTTAAATTGCCCGAATAATTATGATCGAAAAATATTTATCGAATATTTTTATTATTATTATTATTATTATTATCATCATCATCATCACTGCGTTGTGCGCGCAATAACGCAACACGCAACAATACGAACGGGACGTGACGCGACGTCGTTTACGGTTTTCGCCGCCGGCGACGACGACGCGCACGTTCCAATGCCGACGTTACCCACCGTACTCTACATCGTAATGTTATGCGCCGTACGTCCGTGTGCACGTGAAATGCGAACATACTGTATCGC
Organism: Cinara cedri; assembly: GCA_902439185.1. Classification (NCBI taxonomy): domain Eukaryota; kingdom Metazoa; phylum Arthropoda; class Insecta; order Hemiptera; family Aphididae; genus Cinara; species Cinara cedri. The sequence continues at coordinate 82,144 of CABPRJ010000987.1, read as the reverse complement.
GGTGTCGATGTCATACCGCGTGCGCGAGTCAGAAATTTCGTCCCGGTGCAGCGGGAAAAGAAAACGCGACGGCGTCCATCGCTATTCGCCCGACAAGTGGGTGATGCGTCTATAGGGTCGCGAACGCAACGCGTTTAAATTCCACAAAAAAAAAAAAACAAAAATCGATTTAAACGTCGAAAAAGCCTCGAAAGCGGACTGAAAAATAACAGAAAAAAAAAAAAAAAAAATGATAGTGTGTTTTTAAAAGTCCCCTCCCCCTCTAACGGATCTAACTTATAAAATGCGATTGTCGAACACTACGAAAACGATTTGGCGCAAGCTCTAAAAGTGTAAATTGTAAGTATATTATAAACGAAATATTTTGTGTTACGAAGTTGAATTTTACGTTTAGAACCTCTGTCGATTTTGCTCCATACAATTTTTTTCAGGGTTCTTTTGACGTTTTTATAAGCTATTTTTTGTGAATTTTAAATGCACAAGTACACGAGTATACGACTTCACGAGAATGAATATATAACTCATTGTCAATTCGATTATAGTTTCGTACCGTTTGTTTTTTAACTGATACAATAACATTTCATTTTTTTTATTGACTTCCAATTTTTCATTTTGATTTCGAACAATAAATATAAAAAAAAAAAAACGTGAAAAATTGCCTAAAATGTACTATAAATATATAATCTAAAACTCGAAATTAAAACACTTGAAAAACGGGCTGTAGTAATAGAATCTTAATGAATAAACCACTCTCATAATAAGGCATGTTGAGTAAAAAAACAGGACGGAATATAGTTATTTTTTCCCGAGTTGTCACGTTTTCGTGTCAAACGTAGACCAGTGTGGCCGTTTACTTTTCCTGTGCAAAGCAACGACAGTTTCCAAAAGATTTAAATTAATATTGAACTGTTTCCGTCTTTGCACACTTATTACATATGCATATGCATATACATATGTACATTGTGCTGTCGTCGGGACATTTTTTAACGGAATAACATGTTGACCGTGTGAAATAACTGCATTTAAAAATTCACGTATTTAGCTTAAATATAAAAATAGGTTTAATAAAACCACCTCCGTACAAACACAGAAAATGTTCTTACCTTTCAGCGTAACTATATAGATGAATTCACCAATAACGTTAAAACAAAACTATAACAGCACAAATTTGCTACTGCTAAACGGTCAATTCCTATGTCGGTATTCTCGTATGTTTATAGCTCATTCGGGTATGTGACGTCCGATTTACGTCCGTAAAATACAATTTAACTTTTATTTTCACGCATAATAGGAATGTGGAATACGCCAAGTCGTATGAACACTATATAAATAAACTTGTTGAATAAAAGCGTAAAATTAGCAATACAATACCGTTTGGACATTTACAGTAAGTAGACCGCATTTTAATAAACTTTATAGAGTGTTGGTGATACAGGTAATAAAATAACATATCGGATTACCGTACTATAAAAAAAAAAAATCAATGTATATTTAGTGTCGTGTACGCAAGATTCTTTCTTGGACGTATATACGGCAAAAAAACACAAACTAAATCTAGGTTTTTTTGGTTATTGATGTTTTAACATCAACAACTTCACTACTCTAGAATAACTCTTAACTACTCCAACACAATATTTTATTTGAACTGGCTGGGCTCGTTTTCCGGGACTTTTACCCGAAGACCCAGAGGAGAGTGATTTTAACAATAATATTTTAATAATTTGCGTAGTAAATATAACGGCATTAGCCCGTGACAGTAGCGCGCGGCCCCTGTTACGGCCGGCGATCGCGTGACGTATAATTTTGCTGAGTAGACTATAGACCAGCTGTATAATATATTTTAATATAACAATAATAATGCTGGTGACTATGGGCAGTACTACTGGGAGGGGGGGGGAGAGCAGAGTATGAAACTGTCCCCCCTGCGGATTCATTATACTTTTAGATTCTGAGCGAGGCGAGGAATGTGATTGGACCATTATGTCATTATGTCCCCGCAATGCAATATTTTGTCTTTCTAAACACAAGAGAGTTTCTAAAATAGCTGTTACTATTTTCAGCTACTTGGTTGTTTTACGCCCATTCAAATTTTGTATCGATACGATTGTTATTATAATATTGACCTAGACTAATTTATCATTCTAAAGGTTCTTGATCAAAGAACATTTAAGACAAATAGAAATTTTAAAACAAGATATAAAGAAAACATTTCTAAAATTAAATTTGAAAAAGACTACTCCGCATTGAAATTTCGCTAAACATGTTTTAGAAAATAACCATAATGTAAATTTTGATGTTAACACAGACACAGAGATATTAAATATCCAAAATAGTATTTACATTACTATTCAGTTTTTGAAGAATTACACGTACGCAACGAAATAAAGAATAATTATTTTAATAATATTTTAAATGTCCAAACCGATTTCAAAAATACTATCTTGTATCAATATATATATATTGGATAAAAAATAATAACTAAATAATTTATATTTCTTGACATATCTATGTCTAATAATAACTCATTTTAAATAATCTCTCCTAATAAAATCAATTATTTCTATGTAAAACGACCAATTCGCGTAATTTTTTCGCTGTGTATTCCTCTATTTAATTTTTCATATTCAGTCGCGTTTTACTATTTGACATTGCGATTTTACCGAACGATTGATATTCAATTCGAAACCGATCGTACAATATACATTTCATAATGCTCCAGGCGACACATTAATTTATTTACAAGCGTTAACCATTTGATAATTTTGTTTTTACTTTATCATTTTATTATCAATTATAACACATATTATATCATAATAATTCAGTAAATATAATAAAATCATCCGTGGTGTGTTACCTACCCATTTCTTAAATAGTAAAAACCATCACTAATAACCGCCAACACGCTCATCTCAAAAATTGAACGGGCGATTGCTCCAAAACAGTGTACTCGTGACGCCGCTGCATCTAAAAATTGTCAGTCTTTTTGGATTTAATTTAAAGTTTATATTTTGCAGTAGCTCTGGACAATCGATAACGGTATTAAAGTCATTTATAAAAAAAAAAAAAAAATCCGATTTAATTTGTGTAAATCACTGTTATGGCGTTTGCGTGTTGAAAAAACGAATTGTTCTATCGTAATCAAAATGCGGAACTTTAAAAATAAAACATTGGTAACATAAAAATCTGATAAAATTATTCTGGATTTTAATTAAATTTTGAATTCGTGTTATTAAATGCGGATGCCGGATCAAGAGCGCATCATAATCAAAATGCGAACGGACTGGTGAATTATATTTTAATGGTTTTAACGCAGACTCGTATTTGAAATTCTGACGTTGTGCGTTTTAGAATTCCTATGGTTTTGCGGAGGCTTTATTCCAAACAAAAAGTACACAATCGTTAAATGAAAGTCTGGAATTAAATTTATTCCAAGACCGTGTACCGCAGTATCTATTCATAATTTTAACAGAATATTATATGTTACCCAAAGTGTAATATTTAGGGCTGTGAATTTGTAGGAAAGTGCATTTTTTTTATCTGATTGTGAAACGTAGTTTTTTAAGTACATAATTTGAATTATGGGACAGCACATTCATTTATGAAATTTTTATTTTGCATTTTTTGACGTTTTTAATTTTTAATGTAATTGTTTGGACTTTTTAAGACATATTTTCCTTTTTAGTTAACTTTCCGGTATTTTTAATCAAACTCCGTCAATTAAAATGTTTACACACATATTTTTTGTTGTACATGTGCTGTATGTACGACAAATTTATATTTTATACAATAATGTTTTACACAAGTTGTATACGGGTTAGGTAACGATAAGGATTCGATTAAATAAGACAAAATTGTAGAAATTGACATTCAAATTCGATCAGTATTAATAAACACATTTCGTATGTATAACTAATAACAATAGTATGAAAATAAATATGAAAACCATTTTATATTGCATTTTTTGTGCATTTTCAAGGATTTTCACTGCGTTAAATTCACAGCCCGGGTAATATATTGTTATCGATGTTGCATGAAACAGTTTTTACGGGCGTTTAATAAAAAAAAACCATTGGACGAGTAAAACGATTACGGGTTTTCGGGTCACTAATCGTATATATATTATATTCATTATGGACACAGTTCGAAAATACGGATTTTCGCGTAAACAGAATGCAATAGTAATGGGGGGCGTTTTCGTCCGCGGCGGTTTCGAAAATCGGGACAATCTTTCACCCGCGACGCGCGTATAAAACACGAGATAGCTGCCGGGGTAGTCGAAACGGTTCGACAGGTACTACGTATATAGGTGTGTCGTAAAAGCTTTTTACGCGGGGGGGATTGTCGCGAAACCTTCCGTAGAAAAAAAAAAAAAACCTACTCCGAAAGTCTTTCTTTTTTTTTATTATTACATTCGACCTATTACGCGTCGCTCCGCGGGCGTTCGCGACCCCCTGCGCAAGCCCTCTACACAATATACCCCGTTCGGAGCCGATACAGTCGTTTACCGTGATGCGCACGTATATACATCGCGATTTAGATAACGAGACGGCGTAAGTTATTTTTAACGTTACCGGCGGCGGCGACGACGACGACGACGACGACGGTGTATTGTGCGCACGTGCGTTTTATATAAATCGAAATAACCGTACGTGTGATAGTGGAGGCGCGCGCGCGCGCGCGCGCGGAAGACGCGCGTGCCCGCAGCATAATAACGCGGAAAAGTTTCCACCGCTTATCCGCGACGCGCGCGATTTTACGACCCGATCGATCGGGCGGCGGCAATACCGCGCGATAATGTACCCGTGCATGCACGCGTGACAATGACGATGACACGCGGTTACGTCTTATCCGACGAACGGGGTTGTTTTTTTTTTTTTTTTTTTCTACGTTCGTCGTGTACGGCGCTCGGATACGGCCACTGTTGCGGGCGGGAAAACTGACGGGGGNGGGGGGGGGGGGGGGGGGGGGTAGGACACGGGATGGAATTCGATTCAATAACGTCTGTGTGAGCGACGATAAACCGCAGTCGCTACCGAAAAAAAAAAACGATTCCGAGCCGAGTTCGGTTTACAGTGGATGATTGTTCGTCGACAATATTTATGTCACACCATTACGGTTGCATATTGGTCAGATATTGGCGTTACACATATTTCCTCTGACAATATTCGTTTCGTTGTTGTACCGATTTCCCCGGTTTTCCCGTGTTCATTCCCGGTGTTTCACGTTTTCCGGGAAAACTCTTGAGAAAATCGAAAAATGACCTCCCTAAAGTACCATCTCAAGAAAATCTCCTTTCAGAAAAGGTCTACATTGTATACATCGGAGTAAGCTTTCTGGTAGAAAAAGTGTTTACATAAAAAAAAATAAATAAACATCTTTGTAAAACCAATGCATTCTTCGCTACCCTCAGAATCTAAAATCCAGAAGGACTTGTCCATGTGCATTCCCAAACGTGTTACATATAACTATATCCGCCAACTAGATTGTCCGCGTAGGCCCAATTAGGTGGGAAGTGAGGGTACTAGGGCACAATTGTTTCCTTAGGGGGACGGATAATTTGAAAACCAATTCTCAAGGACCATATTATATTTTTGGAGTTGAGCCAAAAAGTCCAGCTTATTTGGCGTTCTGTTTCGTTTAAAATTTTCAGAAAAAACGTACGTTTATTAGTCGATACACTTATTGTTTATTTTTGTATTAAAAACACAATTATTATAGAATATTATTTAATTATTTCGTAGAATAAAATATTTACCCAATATACAAATAAACCAAATATAACACTACGTTTGGACGCTTGAATATTCTGGATCCACGTACAGACAAATAAATAAAACAAAAGAACCAGTGTTAAAGTAAATCAATTTTGGCGATCCGTTTATTTCCTATCCGCAGGCCGGATTTAACCCGTCTTTAGTGCCCACACGTTTAAAATTAACACCCCCGAAAATCCTATATCGACAAAATATTATACACGTGTACTTCGTAATTAATAAGCAGAACGAAAATGCGTGTGTGTATAATAAAAAAATAAAGTTAAGCAAGTTTTCATATAAAAAAAATTGTAAATAAAATGACGTTTAGTTGCTTATTATTATGAGTGTCACGTAATAAAGATCACGGGGGCATTGATCCACGGATCTTTGATTTTAACACTTTCAAAGACGGTGGTCTAGTCGCACCTGTAAAAAAAGCTCATTGGGTATTTTCAAGGGTGCTAATTTTAGACTTTGAAGTGCTAGAAACCCCCTAGCACTCACGTAGTTGCGCCTATGCGGCCATCCTGCAACGCCTACCATCAATATTCTAGTATCTGGACACATAAACATCATTTAAAACAGAAATTAGTGGGATGGGCCGCGGGCAATACTGTATAGTGAGTATATATAGGCAATACGTTTTTCCCGGGACGACGATTAATTGAATGACGACGTATTGTTTAAATATCACCAAAGGAAAAAAAAACCATAATGTTTTTAACAGCTGTACGCGGAATCGATTTTCTTGACATTTTAATATTTTATGTGTCGATAGACATTTTGTTACACGCAATTCCTGGCTGCAAATGTCAGCCGGAAGTATTATATTATTATACCCAATGACAATAATATTATTGTAGAGGGTACCTATATCCTAGTTATTCTAATACCACGGGTTGCATGAAACTTCACAACACCGACAACGGACTATCGGCCCTGTAGAGTTCAAAACCGTTCGGTAATATCAAAAAATATCGTTATACCAAACACGGAGTTATTAAATCGATAAGTCGTTGACCCGATTTCATTTCTGTATAATTTGCAGAGATTTTTCAAGTCTCCTTTGCATTTAACAGTCTAATACAAATTAAACAATAGTAGTAACAAACAAATTTTTACTAATATTAAATTGTATATAATTGTATATAAATGAATATGATATTGAATAAACGATTATGAATTTGAATGCATATGCCGATCAATTACATTAATGACGACTTTTTTATACCGTTGCCATTCAATTTAAACGCAATTTATAGAAACGAAAAGTCAGGGTTGAGGAAACCCTGACGCAGAAAACAAATGTATATCTCTATCACTCTGCTATTCTCTGTGTTCAATTATACAATGTACCAATTTTTATCCCGAACCCGAGCCTTGAAAATTTAATAAAATACGAAAAACAACATACTCTTAAAAAAAAACTTTGTTTAAATACTATTTATATAAACTAATGAAAAAAAAATAAATATTTATGACACTAATAAAATGTTTTATAATATTATTGTTTCGTCGTCGGAGGTATACAAATGTCAGATTAATCATATATTATACAATATTATAAAACTCTGCATAAATATATTATTTTCCGCTGCGGGTGATATAATAATAGGTATTATTATACGCTATCGACCCATACGCGTAAACATACAGTGTGCATCATGTGTTCAGGTAATATTTCGGGTAGATGACCTTGGTTTTGATAAACACGGCTTTTCATAATAAAATATATGACTTTAAAAGTGAAGAAACTCGATTACTGATTTATCGGAACATGTCAGTTATAAAAACCATCGTAAAATAGTACATTCATAATAACATATGAATATGTATTAAAATGTTTGAAAATCGATAAAAAAAATCATATGGCGGATTTTAAATAATTTACTTAAAGGAGTCCTGAAAAGATCATTCGTATTTAAAACGGAACTATTAAAGATGTTTTTTTTTTTTTTTTTAGACAAAATTGAATTTAAATTATATTGGTGCCTGGGAGGTCGTGACTTCTTAGACTCACCCGAAAATTCACCTTTGGCTGTATCTCGGATAATTTTCGAAATTTAATTAAATTAAATTGACCAAAATCGATTGAAAAAAAATCGGACTTTTCAAATTTAGTGTCAAAAATATGTGTAGCATTTTGAACGAAATAAATTAATATTGTCCGTGCGCATGCCGAACGGATCGTAAAATTAAAATTAATCCTAAAGTGCTTATTTTAACTTGCGCATCGATACCAGAAAAACAGAGTTTAAATTCTAGGACATCCGGCCGAAATATTAATTAATGTTACCTAAAAACACGAACACCTGTACTTATTTTAGATAATAAAATTGTCTTACGTACATGTGTAATATTATTATACATAATATATCTAATTATACATAATTATCATGTATAATCTTATAATTTAAGGAGAAAAGATCATAGTGAATAACAAGGTGAATTTCCGACACCGGCGATGATATTTAAAAATGTATTTATTGTATTGACTAAATAGTTTACACGTGTATTTCGTAATTAACAAGCAGAACTAAAATACAAACAATGCGTGTGTGTGTAATAAAAAATTTAATTCCGCTTAAATTAAGTTAATATAAAAATCGTAAATGAAATGTGTGGTTGCTAATTATTAATATCGTGTAAAGGGAATTATGGGTGCGTTGACCCCATGCGTCTTTGATTTCAGTACCTCCGAAAAGAATGGTCGAGTTACGCCTATAAAAATTATCTAAGAAAATCGAAATGTATGGATGTACGCGCGGCCGTATTGTTGTCTAACCTATAAAATGTATAACTCGAAAAACACATATTGCGTACTTGAACAATACTATGTATTATATCCCCATCTTATAGGTTTGCAGGTTTATGCAAACCTTTTAGGTTTGTAAGCACGCGGCTTAGAATACGTTGGGTGCGTCCGTTCGTCCGTATAGTTACTAGTACTCAGTTATGGTTAGTTAGAAGATCCTTATATTGTCATTAGTTTAAAATAAATACCTAAGTATTAAATAACGGATTTCTACTATGTATAGCCGATATTGTAATTGCTGATACTTTTGATGGGTGTAGTGGTTTTAGGAAGACATTTGGAAGGAAGGATACACAGAGTCATTTGTTTTAAATCGATTTATTACGATCCGTGTGCAACGGTAAACCGTTGCAAACAATTCTGAACTGATTATTATTCGTCGTATTTTTTCCCCTCGTCGCCAATGTAAGATAACCCAGTAATCAACGACAATCACACCGGAAATCGGACCGTTTTTCCGTTTATTGAGAGAACAACAAGGGGAATAAAAAAAAAAAAAAGACCTCCTCAATGCACCGACCGGATCGGAAATGTCACTAGAAAGTTTCCATATAGTTTTCGTTCGGACGGAGATATCCGGAAGAACATTTGAAATACATACCGAAATACGGTCGAGTCTCGGTATAACTCGAACTCCGATAACTCAAATTGTTTTCTTACCCCTCGGAGTGTTCGGAAGTTGTGTTTGAGGTTCATATATAACTCGAAAAATCTAAAAAGTCTAATTTATCCGAGTCATCGAAATTATCGACTGTAGAATAACACTTCATTGTACACAATGAATTCCCGTCAATTAATCACAAATTCAGATATTTAACTTTTTTCGATTTCTAGCGTAGCATGTAATTTATATTTTTGTTTTTTTTTTTTTTATATAGATCCCTCGATACGATCGTCGCGTATTAAATGATTTTACAGAAAAAAAAAAAAAAAACGCTCATAACAAATATGCCTGCGACCGCACTCATATTTATCGTTTTTATTTTTTGGAATTAATTTCACTCGGTGTTTATGTGTGCATAATTGTGATTAGTTTTTGAAATAAAAAAAAAAATTGAAAAATAAAAACCCAGCGTTACGCGAAATACCGTAATCTCTGTTCGCGCGCGCGCTTTTTATATTAGTCTGAACAGTTTCGCGGTCTCCGCGGATTTTTCTTTCGCCTCCGGCCGGCGCCGCGGCGCCGGACCGATTTTATTGGCCCCGGCGGACCCGCGTTCGCCACGTGACGCCGCGCTAACCCATCGTCTAACCGGAGCGAAATTAAAAAAAAAAAAAAACTCGTATACACGTATATACGCATACGCCGGGCAAACGGTTTTTCGCGGACGCGTTTCCCTCAAAGTATCCGACGGAAAACAGGAAAAAAAAAAAAAATAATAATAAAATATATACACAAGAATCTCGAGACGACGACGTTGCGGTTTCGGCCGCTTTAATGTGTGTGTGTGCGCGAGCGCGCCGTAGCACCGCAAGTACAAACGACCGTACACATTAATATATTGTTGCGGCCTTCTGCGTCGTGTCTCCGCCGCGATGTGGCCGCGCCATATGGCCGTAATGGGATTTTCGACGGATGCGCGCGCCCGGGCGACGGTTTCCCTTTTTATTATCCGACAAAGTTTCCCGAGCCGCCGCCGCCGCCGCCGCCGCCGCCGCCACTCGTCCGGCACTCGTATAGTAAAAGTGCGACGGCGACGGCGGGAAAACGATTTTCGATTGGCGTCGTCGTACCTATACGCGCACGCACGCACGCACGCACGCGTATTTATTTATGTATATACGCGCGCCCGCGTACGCGCGTCGCGCACCGGAAACGACGACAATTGTCGCCGCGCGGCGCTCACGCGATCGGCGTGGCGCGACGCTGACAGTACCGATATTATCGACAGCGTTCGCGTTGCCGACAGCGCACAGCCCTCGGACGGTCGGCACTCTCGGTTTCGTTTGCGGGCGTTCGACGGCTGCGTCAACCTGTCCGAAGACCGCCGTCGATTTCTTCTTTTTTTTTTTTCTTTTATCGATCCGTCTTATTCGTTCATTTTTTTACACGATCTTTTCGTCGACCCGCGTTATTCATTCGTTTTTTTTTTTTAAATGAAATCATATTATTTTATCGGACTGGAAACGTACGGCCCGCGCGGCAATCGTTTCGGCAATTTCTGTTCCGAGCGAACGGGTTGCGAACGGGTTTCTTTCCGCAACGGTTACGGTTTATAATATAATCTTTGCGTCGAACATTCCGTAAACATGTTAAATCATTGTTAATTCAGAGCAATAAACCGTCGCGTAAAAATCGTCGCTCACGAGCTTCGCGCTCGTGTGAAAAGACGTGCGCTCTCCGGCGAACCGTCGTTTACCACCACACGCCGTCAATACGATCGCCGGCGAAAAAACGCCGACGACTCGGTATCCGATTTTCCGGTCGGTCGTCGGTGTATTTTCCGTGCACTGACAGCGGCGTCAGCGTTCACCCGGCGCGATCGACAATAACGATCGCGCGGGGTCCGCTTTCAGTCAACGGCGACGGCGACCCGGTGGCGGCGGCTCGTGTTGCGGATAATTCGTATTGAATTGAAAATTGAGTAGGTCAACTTGACTTCCGCCGCAGTATCAGTTGGCGCACACGCCTCGCGTATTATCGAAAAACGGAAAACGCTATCGGATGCGGGCGCTCTTACAGTACAGTACGTACGTATTTACATCATGTACTGCCGGTACCGAATAGCCTGTTTACACGGGCGTCGGGCGGCGAGAGCGCGAACCCGTTGTGCCCCGATCAACGGTGCCTACTTTAAATTAAATCATCATAAATTACAGGGACACGACAATAATTGTCAATTATGTATGTTCACAACATCGGCGTGTATTTATTTTATTTTTTCTATATAAGTACAACAAATGATAATAGAATTCGATTTAAAATCAAACGGGAATCAGGGGTGGTGAATTTCGATGGTGGAAAAGGAAGAAAATATTCGTGCCCCGCTTCCATTGAATCCCACGAGCCGCCACTGCAGTGAACGACTGCGGGTCAATAGTGATTCGATTCGGTACAGAATTGACGTCTAGCTAGGGGATCTATTATGGTCTTACTATAACGTATATTTTTTATTTTTTCTGTCTGTTAACCACTATTCTCCTAGAAATCTAGCTCCGATCGAATCATGAGACGCGACCTTGTTTGTTGAATTTTGGCTCTAGTTGGTACAATAGACAGATCGTTTTTTGAAAATCTCATTAATATTTGATATAATGAGGAACAATTGGTTTTAACCTAATAGCTACTGATACCGGGGATGGGTGTTCCACTGAATTTGAGATTTTCTTTCAGTATGTTTGGTACGAATTAACCGCAGACAAATAGTGCGTTTACGTAAAAAAATATTCACTGTTAAATTATTTTAGATTCTGAGTGAAGAAACTTATGGTTTTTCAAAGATGTTTAATTTTTTTTTTTTTATCTGTAATTATTAGTTTTTTAGTTTCTTTTTTTAACGCGCTGTTGATGTATATTATAACAATATAAAAGACGACTGAATAATTATCTAATCAATTAAATATAGCTGTTTATTTGAAAAAAAAAATAACTATACATTTCTTGTCGTAACACCCCGTACGGTGTTTTTAGTCGTGTTGATTTATAAATTGAGTTTTTTTAACGACATATTAAATATTTGTTGGAACCTCGTACGTATACGAATAATTGTATGTAATACTAAATTGAAAAATACCGAGGTGTTAACGCTGCGATTATTATTTCGGCATATTTTACATCGAATCCTTAGTTTAAAAAAAAAAAAAAGAAAGACTAATACATAAGTAAGTAAAATAATATTTGTTTTGTAAGTTTACAGGATGATTCACTAAGAGTGCTTAACCCATTTTTTTTTTATTAAATTTTGTATATTTTATTCAAATTCTGATTTTCGGAATTTTTAAGTGTTGTTAAATCCTGTTTTTCGAATAGATACTTAAATTTTCACAACATTTAAGGTGTTTCCCGTGGTCATACCAATTTTGGTTTTTCAAATGAGAACCTATATTAGAAATTCCATAAATAAACGAAGTATTACTTTCCGTAAATAAACAAAGTATTACGTTGAATACATTTTGATGTTAAAGTTTTTGATTTCGGTCAACCCGTTAACGAGATATTCCACTTTAAAGTTTTGGTAGGGGGAGAGTAGTGGAGTATTATATATGTATTATATATGGCGACACGGCGCCATATATATGCGCCATCATGGTGTTTTATTAATGATGTTCTATTAGTTTGTATCACTACAAGATACTTTTTAAATGTTGTGAAAAATCAAATTATTCAAAAATATCGGCTTTAATTATACACTCAAAAATTTAAATAATCACAATTCGATTAAATAAAAAATTAACCTAAAAAAAAAAATACGAGGTGAGCGCACACACAGTGAATCGTCCATTTAACCATTAAAACCATAAAGTATAGGTACGAATCAATTGTATAATACCTATACTTAATTTGAGTGTAAAACAAATAGTAGACGACGAATAAACAAATATTATATAGTTATGAAATATTTCAGTGTGAATCCTACAACTTCGATTTACTTGAATATTTCCTATATACAGAGTGTCACTGGACTATTCGAAATTTTTACATAATATAACTATAACGTAAAAATATCAAACAGTTCTGATACATCCTGTGTTTTTAATATCATTGGTCCCAGGGATGAAGGGCTTATGGTCAATGGTGGGCATATTATTTTTTACATGCATACAGTTTTGTCTAATGGAATTTCTTCCCTTTAATTGTTCGTTTATACAGCGAAAGTGCATGTGTTTTAAAAATGTAATTTGCTCGTGTTGTAAACTATACGTACAAAATTGATTTAGGGTCTTCTTTGGTTTCGCTAAAACCGAAGATATAAATGGAAACATTTATTTACCAATATTTTCCCTCTAGTTTTAATATAACCGGGAACTAAATACATTTTTTTCGTTTTTTTTTTTTTCGTATACGCGTCGATTCTTAAACCCGTGGAAATTACGCCGTTCTCGAAATTCATAGCCCACGCGTTCGCCGAGTACGTATTATAATTTATAAAAGCGAAAAATCTTTATTCTCTCGGCACGGATAATTTAATACGAGAGGAGAAAAGTAATGGAAAAAAAACCTCCAAAAAAGACACGCGGTGTAAATGAACAGATACGCGTATTTATTATAATGCAATATGTATACGTTCCGGAGAGAGGCCTTTCCCGAGAATTCTCGCGATCGAAAGTGCACGCGGACTTTTTTCTCGGTCCGAAATAATAATAATAAATAAAAGAAAAAAACCACCCATTATGTATAAATGCCTGAGAATAAATTTATTGCCGTTAAATACGGCGGCGTAATCCTTCATGAATTTTTTTCTTTTCCCCGCAGCTCCTCCACTCCGTCGTCGTCGTTAATAGACTCTCGGCGAGAAAAATCCGCCGGCGAGCCGGGGCGCATTAACCCAGAGGCGGTATAAATTTCCTATATTCTCTTTCGCGTTTTCGACGTTTGCTTTCCGCGCGAAAAATCACCGCGGAACGCCAGAAAAACGCCGCGAAGCGCATTATAATAAACATATACACCGTATATCTGTATACACAGTGTGCCGGGCGAAACCGCGCGTCTCCTCTCTGTTATATACGCGTCGAATTTAGAGACTCGAAATCTCTGGGGTTTATTTTCCATTTTTTTTTTTTTTTTCTCTCCCCGTCGCCCGCGGCCGGAATAAATTTATCGCCGCCGCCGCCGCCACTGTTGTTTACTACGAGCGCAATATAAACGACCTCGCAGTAATAAAGCAGCCTTTGCAGTGTGTATATATATATGTGTGTGTGTACGAGTATACGTATATATTACGCGCGCGCACACAAAGCTCTTAATTATAACGGCGCACCCGATTGGACGGAGGCGTAGACGGCAAAAATACGGAAAAAAAAAAAAAAAAAAAAAAAAACTACAAAATATCACAGTGCGCCGGCGACGACGATTTCTGCAGACGCGGGCGGCGAAACGAACGACCTAAAACGACCCGAAAAATCGCCCGTGATCCGACACCCGGGTTTATACGACCGGCCCGTCGATATTTCCAGATATTCCCGATTTATCCCGCGATTATTGTTGTTCGCCTATTTACAACACTAAATCGGCGGTAAACGGCAACTAATGTTGTGTAATTATTTTCGCGTTAAACGTTCGCTCGTCTCCGGTGTCGCGGCCGTATTGAATAATAACGATCGTAATCCGTGAATTTATCGTAGAAACTTCTTTTGCTATTGCCTAACCCGACTATGAACAATTGAAAACCGGACCCGAAAAACGCCAACAGTACAATAAATCGAGCTTTTTTTTTTGCCGTAACTTGGCTGAAACAAGTGCTTAACTTCATTGACGAAGAAGTCATTTTTAGATTCTGAGCGTGGCGATGAAGAACGTTTTACTACCAGTGCTTTTCTTTATTATTATCTGTGTGTGTATACACGAGGGCTAATCAAAAAGTATCCAGACTGATAATATTACTCGGAAACCGAGCGTTGAAGAGCAAAACGATTTGTAAACCTAGCTTCTGTGGCTTATACTGAGCACATCTATTCGCATAAAATCTCTATGAACTTCTTCGTTTTGATTTGACGATATTTTTCTAAAATTTGTTTTTCACGTTTGGCGATTTAGTAATGAATCCAAAAGAAGCGGAACTCGCTGCCACTTGAGGGCACATTTTCAGTTTTTCAATTGACATTTAATGGCAAAAACCATGAAATGTTGCATCCCTCTGAAACTGGAAAAAAATGCAGACGAATTTTTTAAAATCTCCAAATCTGTCAAGTTACTCTTCTTTTGGGTTTATTACAAAATCGCCAAACTCGAAAAATATATTTTACAAAAATGTCAGTGAAATCAAACCGAAGAACTTTATAGAGAAGCAATAAAAACAAATGTACTCAGAAAAAGTCATAGAAGCAAGTGATACCAATCCTACTGCTCTTCAATGCTCCTTTTCCGAATGATACTATCAGTCTTGATACTTTTTGATTAGCCCTCGTATATGTCTATGTATTACTTTTCTACCAGATATCTTGTTCCAATCGAAAAAGTTACTAAATAGCTTTTTTTGTATAATTTCGGATCTATTTGACTATAATAAGGTTTTCGATTTTTTGAGAAGCGTTTTGAAGATTTGAAAAGTGTATATAATATTATTATTATTATACAACTGTAGATTGTTTGATTTTAGATACAGAGAGTATCGAAGAAGCTATTGGATTACTATTATAATGTAATGTTTTTTTTCCCTAGGGAAATACTTTTTTGGTTAACAAATATATTCGGATTTTTTCATGAAATGGATTATTATGTAGATTTTTCGAAACATTTTTTCTAGATTGTCAATAGTTATTTACTCGAATTTCAAAAAAAAAAAAAACTAACAACAATTTACGATAAGTCATAATAATTTTTGTTTTGTTGATTTGTATGGTACCCAGGCAACACTTCTGATACTATAACCTTATCTGCAGTTTACCAAGCTCCGCCCAGAATGATTTTTGATTCTGATGATTTATCGTTGCTTTCAGTAGAGATATATAAATAATACATTCACATAATTTATATGTATTATATATATAAACTATATCGCTCTATATCATAATATATTATATGCTTTAACAACTTTCAACCTACAACAGTGGCCTAGCCGAAGTACGTCCGGTTTTTTTTTTTTTTTTTTACTTTCGTTCAAAACGACAATAAATTGTGTATATTTTTTTATAGGACTCGTGTTATTCAAAACTTAAATCATAATTCTTAGGTTCATTTAACTCATTCGAAGTTGAAAAAAGGAAAAAAAAACTAGAATAACTAACGAACTGTCCGATGATTGTAATATATTTACAAGTTAAAAGCATAAATAATAAACAACTAAATTAAAATAATAAAAAAAACCGAATTACTTCATACGTCAGGTAGACCACTGTTTTTGGGCGGGCCACGGGGCCACAAGCAAGGCCATAGCCACCAACGGGGGAGTGGTTTAGGGTTAAACGCCCCCCCCCCCAGATATTTTTTCACGCTAACTTTATTTATGTACATTATTTATAATATACTTGGATTATGACTTAATTCACAATAATAAAATAACGACTAATCGAGAAATAATTAACACAAGACTACAAGTTATTTAATTACTCACACAAAATTATTCATTCGTGATAATGTAACATAACATTATTACGAGCATCGGAGCATGATGTCAAACTGTATAAAATTTTTTTTATAAAAATATTAATTATAGTTAACGAACGAACATTCTTAACGAAAGCGAAATACGTTAAATACGTTAGCCCATTAAATTCAAGGTTGTTGTTTTTTTTTTTTTTTTAATCAATGTAGTATTTTCTTTCGGTCCTTAGTTTATCTTGTTGGTGACTTTGCGTCTACTAAAACAGTCCAACAGACGTTTTCAACATTATTGAACATTTTTGAATAATTCTCGAGAAATACAAAAATAATTTTTAATGTGTTTATTCTACATTATTGTTATTAGTGAGCGCGCAATCACATTAAATTAAATTTAACCAGTATGATCGAATGTATAGCATAACAAAAACAAAAATAGTTTTAATTGTAATTCGTAATTTTGTAATTTTAGCTCTTTAAACCGGTATAGTAAACTGCATTTTTACATAATACAAAAACAAACCAAATATAATGTATTTTAAAAAATTAACCGGTCGTCTAAAAAACAACAACTTCACCGTCTATCATCATTCTACTACTTCACAATATACATAATATATTATTTACTGCCCAACAAAGTGTGATTTAAAAACAAACAAAAAATCGGTACCTATTATACGCATCGTTGTACTAAACTAATAAATCATTCCACTCATATAATTTTAAATGAGGAGTTAACGAATTTACGATGTCACGAACTACAAAATATAAAACATACAACATAATAGAGTAGGTAGCAATACAATGTACCTACGTATAAACTATGAAAAAAAAATAAATGTTTCGTATCAACATACGTATATACGTACGTGGAATATTGATTAATTTAAAAATACTTATTATAAAAACAAATTCGAATGTAAATGGTTATACAAAAATTACGAGTAACGACCCGATTGTTTAAAACATTAAAATAAAAATCATTTGACTATCATTTTTCTAATGGAAAATTAGGCATAGAAAGAATTAAACTTGCTTCCCAAGACATTTTTTATTTTTCACCAATGATATTAATTTTTCTTTTCTTCGTTTTTGTTTTGATTTTGATTATTGGTTTGATTAATTTGAATTAAATACGTTTTCAAGTTCGCTAAGTATATGCAGGGTGTCTCATGAAGATATACTCATTGTTAATATCTTCGGTGATAATAAAGATAATTCTGATTCAAAATTCTGTTTTTTTCTTTTTAAATATTAATCCAGGTTATTATGACAACAAATATTCATTTTGCAATAAATTGTTTATGTTGTGATAAAAACTTTAAAAAAATTAACTTTTTGAAAAATGTAAAGATAACCGTTTAAAGAGTTTATTTTGACGTATCAACTTTTTATATTCATTAAATTCGTGATTTTTAATCATTTTTAAAGTTCAGGGAAAAGTATCAAAAATTACGCAGCAGGCCATAATCGCATTCACTAACCGCTAATTATTATTACGACTAATTTTAATAATAATATTCTTTATTACGGAAAAATATTCTAAATTCCAATGTTTTATAATATGACAGTACTTTTTATACACTAAATGAAATTTAAAATTTTTATGAACAAGTTTAATGATTTAAGAATTTAACTTAATCTAATATAATAAGATTAATAACAAATGTTTATTAAATTAATTTATTAATGTTTATTTGTTTATTAACAAATTACAAGGACAAAAAAAAAAAATAAATAAAAGACAGGAGATTTACATAATAAATAAATATACATTACAAATGAAGTCAAAATAATTTGTTTAGAATACTATAAATACAAAGATGCAGTCAATTCGGTGATTGATGTCTGAAATAAGTCAATATTACATAGAGAATTACCAGCTGACGTTAGTTTATTAGCAGGAGAGTACATTTTATATGTACTAGTAGCATTTAAAAGATAGAAAACTTTATAAATTAGCTGTCTTCAAATTTTTAAAAAATAATATGATAAAAAGTTATTTTTTAAGTTTTTTACCAAAACAAGCAATATAAATATTTTTAGCTCTTATCCCTGTTTGTAATATAAAAATATATGTACGTCCTAGGATAATGAGAACGGGTGCAGTCATTAATATAGATGATTTAATGTATACCTGTAAGCAACGATAAAACATTGCTTAAATAAAACGATTCTGAGCAGACTACAGTTGATTTTGTTGCTTTGTCAACAATATATATGTGATTTTATAGTAAAATAATTAAATAGGTTTTATATTTTTTCTTTAATAACATTTGTTTTATGTTGTACCGATTTTCCCAGTTTTCCTACGTTTTCCCCTGTTTTTCCAAGTTTTATCCCGGTTTTTCAAATTTTCTAGGAAAATCAAACTCCTGCGAAAATCAAAAACTGACCTCTCTAAAGTTCCTCCCTAGTGAAATTTCTTTTTAGAAACATTACTATCGTTAAAAGTTGGAGCAAAATTACTGGTTGAAAAATTGTGCGCAGGAAAAAAAGTAGTAATATTTTAATAATATATTTCGTACATTTTCCCGTATTTTGTTTTCGGTTTTTCAATTTTAATAAGAAAACTCTTGACAAAATTGGAAAACAATTTCCTTAAAGTACCTCCACACACTGATTTCCTTTCAGAAAAGGTGCTATACTTAGAAATCCGAGCAAGTCTTCTGGTATAAAAGTTGTTAACAGTTAAAAAAAAATAATAAACATATTTGTGTGACCTTCTTCACTTCACTTAGAATCAAAAAAAAAAAAAAAGATAAAATTTGGGTATACTTAACAGGGGTATAAATTTAACTTTTAAATCTTTGAACATTTTTTTTTTTTTGTTTAGAACTTTCTTGATATTATTATATATGTATACATATCGTGCCAATCGTTCCCACTAGACAGTGCTATTGGCGCCTAATTTACGTATAACTAGTGTTATTAAAATAATACTATGCTCAACCAACGGGCCCGAGAAGCCAGTTTATAGGTATGTGAAAATACGATCCGACTTCGCCATAGACGGTAGAGGGTTCGGTGCCACTGAATGTACACCGGAATATAAAAATTCATTTTTGGTTTTGATTTTTTTTTTCTGTATATATATATTGTATATTATACAGAAAAAAGTGTATCATAATTTTTCATGGCCAGTTCAGTCTGTACAAAAGGACGTAATTACGTCTTGCGCGCTCGTTGTGGGTTTATAATGACTATACATCGTCGCCGTCGTCGTCTTACGCTAATAATAACGTCTATAATAATAATTACGAGCTCAATTCGAAAAAAACACGAACTGTGACGGCCTCGTCTGCGAAATAATAATAATCATATTATGTTTAATCGTTCTATCGTATTACTATTATAATATCTTTTAGCTACCGCGCGCGGAAATTTACATATAAATAGTATAATATATTATAATAATATTATACGCCGCCGTGAGTATACAAGCAGTATACCTACCGCGTAAAAAAATACACGTAAATTCCGTAAAAAGAAAAAAAAAATACACGATTTCGTAAAACGATTTTTTTAAAGCTGTACAAATTACATAAGTCGATGTGTATTGCCGCATGGTCTTCATACGGCATCGATAATATTGATTGTAGAAATTCAGTAATGCCTTCGAAACACAATCGCAAGCCTGTCGAATCGCAAGCCCCGGGCTTTATACAATACTTTTAATTCGATAGGACCGTTTTTTTTCTCACTTTTACTTTTTTTCGGAATTCTAGGATCGGTTAAATCTAACCGATGTCCTACACTCAACACCCCTAATATCGTCTGTATAGTTTTTTTAAGCTCTGCGATCTGCATACGTATTTATGCAGGTGTATTTTATCCCTTAGATCATTTTCGTTACTGTTAGCGTTCGTTCTCCAACATTGTTCATGCATAATTCCTTATTCTATCCGTCTCTTCCGCGAGATTATCAGAGCTCGCCTCTCGCACCACCAAATTATTACAGTTAAAGGAATTGGAAGCGGTGATTTTTCATCTTTGTCTTACACACGTGCGACAAAGGAATTTGGACGCGTTCTATTTCCACCGTACTGATTGATCTAGTGAAGTGATAAGAATTTTGAAAACAAATTTGAATTCAAGTCTACTTTCCCAATTTTTTTAAATTTGATCCCCCTAAATCCTAATAAAAAACAGAATATTTTAATTTTTGGAAAAATTTCCCTAAAAATTCAAATCAAAAAAGTGGGACATCCTATTTCAAGTAGACTCGACGACTAGTTCAAATTTGTTTTCAGAATTCTTATAGCTTCACTAGGCCGATCGGTTCGTTGGAAATAGAACACGTCTATACATTTCTATATTGTTGCACGTGTGTAAGACAAAGTTCGAAAATTAACGTTTTCAATCCTCTTAATATTATACATTTCAAAGGCTCGGATTTCGGCTTTCTCGCGGTCTTGAGAACGACGGTTCACGTTTCGGCTCGGATAATATTATTATTACGGTCGTGTAAAAACATCGTGATACCCACCTAGTAATATATCGGTTATAACCGCGATCGTATCGTAGTGTTTATTGTGTTTTTGAGGACGGTGTGCCGTAAATCCGACAATAACAATAATATTATACGTGTGTGTGTGTGTGTCTATTGTTTCGAAATTTCGGTCGCATAATATATTCGTGTGTAGAATTGTCGTAGATAATCTAGTCTGTAGGTACCTATACCTGTGCAAGCGGAGGCGGTGATGACTGTCAGTGTATACCGTGTACACGTGTACGGTTGGTTTTATTTTTTTGTGCTACTCGATCGGGGAAAAAAACCGTGTACCGAAACGCGGCGGAGTCAACGATTCCGCGCGGACATAGGATGGTTACATAGGAGAAACTACTATGGTAGAAAATGGGGGGGGGGGCGCGAAAAAAAAATCGCCCGGTGCGGTCATTCGCGATCATCTTTTACACGCGACGGCTTAGGTATACTGCAGTAATACGAAATATTAATTTATTTACCTAACGGCGAATCGCCGCCGTCCCGCGTTTTCCGCGCGCGAATACTGACGGCGAAACCTATAGCGTTCCGGGTGCCGATTTATGCGGACGCGAGCCGGCCCGGGACGCGCATTGCCGTTCACTACTGTGTACTCGGAACCGGCCGCGCACGCAAACGCAATATTATCCGGTTGGCCGAAATGTGACATTGTTATCGTTTCAAGTGAGCGTCGTCTTATACTATGTTCGGCGGAGCGCCCGCGGAGAATTTTCCACGGGGAAGGGACGCGGTGATTGAAAATAACGCGGATAATAATAGTAAAACCGATTTTCCCGTCCGATTCGACTACGGGAATTGTCGGTAAAATTCGGGTCCTCGGAGAAAGCATATTACTAATCAATATGCATCAAGTTTTTCAGACTCATAACTCGGCTAAAATATTATTCGCATTTCGATACATTGGATTACTGATTTTTTTTTTGATATTTTTAAGCTAATGGATGAGAGATATTCCCCCTAACCTTCTCCCTCCCACTACTGCGCCTTATCGTATTATCATAATTCGACGTATGTTCCGAAAATTTAATAAACGTCCCACGCCAGCGACTTCCATTTTGCCGACAGTCTTTTTATTCGTTCTAACTTAGTGGCTTAAATACAATACCGGGTGAGAAAGATGGACAGACCCCGTGGGCCCACAACAAACGAGGGCTCTAGCAGCCGCCTAGACCAGGGCCCAAGGCATTATTGAACAGGTGAGGGTGTTTTTGACTAAACCTTTTCTTTTCTGCTTGTCGGTTCGACTTTCAAGATCTTACTACAGTATTTTTGTATTGGACGGACATCAGGGCATCAGAAGTTTTAGCTACGCCATTGGATGGACACTGCGGTAAACATTTCCCGGAGCAGGGAATCGAGTTTTGGGATCGACATTGACGAATTCGTAATAACTGCGGACGGTGACGGTGTAACGTTTATATTATCGTCCTCGCGGCCGTGTCGTATCGATTTCTGAATTTGTGATTACTAATCGAGTCAATCGATTTTATCTCACTACGTTTGATGTAATTTATAGATTTATTGCGATTATCGCATGTTCTAATAGTGTAGACCTTTCGTCGTGTGTCACGCACCGTACGTATAGTAGATTAATTTTATCTCGAAACGAAAATTCCTAAAACTAATAGTAAAACGAATCTTGAAACGATTTAAATTGCATGTTTTTTTCTTTTTGACGATTTTTAGTGCTTTATTGCTTCATTTTAAATGATTTTTTTTTTTTTATTGCTTCAAAATCTACTGTACAAAACCGTAGTCTATAACGATCATTAACGGTCCGAGAGCCGTCGCGAGAGTCGGCGGCGTTCGCGTCCGCGGCTCGTTTCGCGCGCATAGAAAACGTCAATGCGCGCCCGGGCTACGCCGAGTGGCGAAGCGCGGGCGCGCGCGAACAATCGATTTCGGTGTAGGTATTATATTGTATGTGTATTATCGGTAGTCGGTGTGGTTGTAGTTCTATATTATAATAATATCATTATTGCTATTACTATCTGCCGGACGACGTGTTGTACAAAACTCGCAAACGTCCACCTCTCTTGTGCAGGTCTCCCGCCCCCTCGCCACCCCCCCCCCCTTATCCTTCTTTATAAATTATGCTCGAGCGCACGCCGCGATACTATAATGATAATAATATTATACGTGATGCGCTCGGACGTAATAATAATAGCACACTGCTTAACACAGTTCGAAAAAAAATATTATAAAAATATCGTTATTACATATCTCTTTACGATATATTATATTATAATAAATGCTGGAAAATAATAATTTTTTTTTTTTTTTCTCATTATTTCTCCTGTCCGTCTCCCGGCCACGTCTACACACAATGTTACAATATTATTATATCGTGTTAATATTGTACATTATAATAATATTATATTATATTATACGGCTGCGGCGGTAAATATTACACGCGCACACGCACACACGCGCGTATATATTATTATTTTATAATTAAAAACGACCATTTGGAATACGAGAGGAGAAAAAAAAAACAAAAATCCCCCGGGGCCGGTTAATAATATAACGTATACGTATATATACGGTGTATACTACATATATATATATATATAGGCGGGTTCCGGATAGATACTGACCCGGCAAAGACCTCGTGCGTCGTCCGTCGGAACGACCCGCAGTAATATCTTAATCAAATTGCTCGGAAAGAAGTAAAAAAAAAAAAGAAAAAAAAAAGAAAGAAAAAACCACCGCCATAATGGCTCTATCGCCCGGCGTCGTCGCCGTCGAACGGCCGAGGAGCACTCCCACTTTGCAACGCTCCTCGCGGCCCCGACGCCGAGCCGAGCCGGTAGCCTCTGGACAGACGTCGTCGTCGTCGTAGGCTGTTGCTGCTGCTGCTGCTGCTGCAGCTGCTGTAGTTGCACCGCCGAGGTGGCGGCGGCGGGAAAAAAGCGTAATTTAATAACAGAATAACGTTCGCGTTAATAATTTTTTTTTTATTTTTTTTTCGTTTTCAAATATAACGTATAATATACCGTCGTAATACGTATATTTTAGATTCCGAGTTCAGCGAGAAGAATGTATTGGTTGACTATTTTTTATTATGTGAACACTTTTTCCACCAGAAAGCTTACCGCGATTATCAAGTATAGCATGTTTTCTGAAAGGAAATATTCTCTGGGTGGTACTTTGAAGAGATCGTTTTTTTTTTTTAAAATTCTCATTAACATTCGAGGTGACGAGGAAAACCTGGTTCTTAGGGTTAAAAAAAGATTGAAAGATTAAAAATATGAGCGTTGTCTTTGGTAACGGTTTTTATTTATTTTTTTGTTACGTTTAAGTTTTTATTGTTTTAAATTTTTTTTTTTTTTAAATCAGTATTGTCGTGGATACGCATATTGTTGTAATAGTTTTACCAATACTATTTAACGTGGCCCTTGTTGAATGGGTAGTGAGAACAGCTAGCGAAACGCGGAAAATGGAGGTCGGTGGAATTGGAGCTATACATGCCAATGCGGATGATATGGTTGTCCTGGGGAATTCCAGAAACGAAGTAGAGCAAACCACAAGAAAGCTTTGGATGCAGGCAATGTCATGGGGCTGTCAAGGAAAAACAAAATAAATGTGTATATCACAAAACGATATTAATGACTCGAGTTTACAAATAGACTCATATTTATTTGAAAAAGTATCCATGTATAAATATTTAGGGATAAATATAAACGACAAAAATAACGTACACGAAGAGATAAAAGAACGAGTATCAAGTGCGAACAGTTGTTACTACAGTTTACTTAAATTATTCAAGTCAAAGTTATTATGCAGAGAAACGAAGATAACTTTATATACAAACTATTTGAGACTAGTGTTGACATATGACATGGGCTACAACAAAAAGTGACTGCTCTAAATTAAGTACAACGGAGAGAAAAGCGCTAAGAAAAATATTCGGCCCAGTGTATAATTTGGAAACGAGAATGTACGAAAGAAGACATAATACTAGTTGGCTGAATATATACGGAACACCGAATATATTATTATACAGTAGAAGCAAGAGGACAGAATGGACTGAACATGTTTGATGGGCAGATGGGAAAATATAAAACTAGTCAATGAAGGTAGAATTGTATATAATATTGTGATGGCAGAGATGGGTATATACGGCTCACTAAGTTGTTGAGAAGAAGAAAGCAGTGCTTGATTCGGGGCACTCGGAGAGATGGTCCCTTTTTTTTAAATTTTTTTTTTTAGCGTACCCCTTCTATTTTTTGAAACGGAACGCTAGGAACACAGCATTTAGTGAACTTGTAAATCGTTAGTTTTGTTTATGCAAATTATAATAGCCATAATATTTGTCCCTACTGTATACAAAAAAATATGTCTTGTCGAAAAATACAGTGGTAAGAAATTGTATCATGCACACTGTTAAAGATAAAAATGTATTTATTTAATCGTAATTATGCATTACAAAACAAAATCGATGGATGGAATCTTTGACCACGGACCATTAACGGCAATGGTAATTATACAGCTCATAGGCTTCTGAAAATGATATAATACAACGAATAAAATATATTTGTAAGTCGTGGAACAAATTCGATATCGTTTTGGTGTGATAGGCGGCCGGAAGGAGGCGTTTGGGCGAAGTGCCCCACGGTAATGTGAACGTTAATTTCGTCTGGAACGCTTGTTCATCGAACGCGCGCACTCAGCCCCCCTTTCTAATTTTTTTCCGAATCAAGCGCTGTGACAAAGCAACACTCTCAATTAAACTCCGCGCAATGATCGTTTTTTCGTTAGCAACGGCTTAACGTCGCTTTCGGATATACTCGTACATTGGATTCCCGTCTGCATCCGTCTGCTTCCGGACTTTTCACCGTACAACAGTGGCCGCGGCCACGTGCGAAATAGGTCCGTCCTTTCCACCCCCCTCCCCCCCCCTCGCGATTTATGTAATATTGATAATAATATTATACGGTCTGATTTTCGGACAGAAAACATTATCGTCGTTTGTATACATTTCAATATAATACCCGCGCATACCTGTGTAATAATATATATACGTATACCCGCCTACTGCCAGTGTTTATGACGAAACCGAGCCGACGGCGAAATTCGTATCCCATACACCTATAACGCGCGCACGTTATAATGTTATAAACGCGAAAATTATTGTATTTTAACGCGCGTTAATCGCGAAACTCGATAACAACCGCAGCGCCCACTTAGATGCCGTTTTTATTTTCGCTCGTTCAAAATAATTATTATTCATACACTCGTATTATATTTTATGCACACTGCTGGAACACAATAATAATAATTATTATTATTATCGTTTTATCGTCATTAACGCGTTCTGTACGTGATGCTCGCGAAGGTTTTTTTTTTTGTATTGTTTTTCCTACGAGCCATACGATTGTATAGTGGACACCTGATATCGTAATACGGGTAATCTATTCAGACCAGTCGCGAAATCTAAACCCAAACGGTTTTGTCGAAACAGTAAAATCTAAACTATGATTTAACAGCAGATAAACTACGCTACGTTGTTCGCGTGAAACTTGTGCGACACGAATATTAATAACGTTATTATAATATTCCGCGTATCCGCGTGGAATTGACGTATTCGAAGTTTTTCAACCGTTGCCGTGTTATATCCCCCCCATGGACCTAATGGACGACAGAAAACACGTTATGTTCAAATGGCCTTTGCAAGACGGGTACTTCAACGATAAACCGTTGCTAACGAAAAACGATTCGGAGGGAAGTTTTTTTTTTTTGCACGTGCGTTTGCTTACGTTTTTCCTACGTTTTTTCCCGGTTTTCCGAAATTACTATGAAAACCACTCGGAAAATCAAAACATAACCACTTTAAAGATAAAATTTTCATTCATAAAATGTACTGCGCTTGATACATCGGAGCAAGATTTCCGGTAGGAAAGTTGTTCGCACTTCGCAGAAGAAAAATAATTAATATACATCATTGTTGCGAAACCAATACATTCGTCGCTAAGGTCAGAATCAAAAATCGAATTCTTTTTTGAGAAATGAAAAAAAAATGAAAGCTGGTTTTTTGGCTATTATAGCTTATAATTTTCTATTAACCTAAAGTTTATGATAGTTTTCATTTATAAATGGACGCAGATTTGCGAAATACTTCGAAATGAGTTGCGCTCGATATTAGATACTCGAATGTATTATGTAACAACAAGTATTGCGTGATACAAGATAGTCTATATGCATTAAATTTAAAATATTAATTACATTTTTCAGGCATGCGGTATCTAAAAATACGCTTACGTTGTTTATAAATTATTTTGAAACATCTTGCGAAGTTTCCGACAACCCCCTCCCTCATTTTCGTTCACAGTCGTTAATATGTTTTTCGAGAGCCAGGCGAGGAAACGACCCTGGCCTGAAAACTGTCGTCGTTTTGAGCACTGCTGGACAATAGACGTCTGCTTAAAAATGAGTAGCTATTGGTGCTGCTCGATACTGGATACATTGATTTCGGTATCGAAGTGCATTTGTTTTAAATACTCGATACTTTTCTGCAGAACCGTATCGCGATAAAAGATACAATATTTTATCCGAGTTACGCGTATATCAGATACTATCGTATCGTTGGTACTGCTTCATCGCATGCACGAGTCTTTGTTTAATAAAAACTGTACAGATTACACGAGCGCGCGTTTATTTATTTAACACGATATTAATAATCTCCTGTGTGTAGGACTGTATAAATTCTTTGACGCGAATACTGCGCTTTTAAGTCGCTGTTTCAAATTATATTGTAAATACATGTTTTACTCGCGGATACCCGATCTTTTCGAACTTCTGTTCGTTATTTAAATCTCGTTAGTCTAGCGAACCATTTCACCGTTCGTTTTGTACAAATAAAACACTATAATCCGCTATAAAACGTACGCGCGCGCTCGCTAATAAAACAATATACAAACTCCTAAAACGATATTGTTATTTCAACACTGCAGTCCCGTATACGAGCGTATGTAAAGTATAATCCAACACGATAGTATTATAACGTACGGTGGAGTTTTAATACTTTTAACAATGTTAGTCAACTATACGTATCTACTCGAATGTTCATTTTTTTTTCTCTTTATAATTCCACAACGTATCCGTTTATTATAATATGTTTATTTATAATTTAAAAACGCACGGCTGGTGTGTTAATTTAAAAATACGTCTTTGAAAAAAAAGGGTGACGCGACCTCTATATGCTGGTGTATATTAGCGATACGCGGTAAATATCCGACCGGCCGGTTGGACGGCGAAGGTGTGAATACGATATTTTCTTATTTGTAATATTTATCGTTTGACCGGAATTCGTTAAGATAAAAGGATAGTTTCACGTCCCGCCGGCGAAACGGGCGGTTTATCGCATTTTCGATTCTTATAAAGTGTAGCGTAAAAGCTTTATTTAGTATATAAAATATTCTAAAATACGTATGTTTTTTATTAAAAAAAAAAAAAAAAAAAAAAAAAAAAAAACACTTTTCGAGTTGGCGAAAGAGGGAGAACAGTAAAATATCATTAATGTGGCAGCACGGCGTTTTATTAGCGCTCCGCACTACTCTCTTCCTGCCTGAACTTAAATGCGCAGCAATATCTCGTTAACGAGTTGACGGAAATCAAAAGTTTTAACACAGACGTTTATTTTAAAATAATGCTCCTTCTATTCGTGGAATTTACAATATAGGACCGGCACAGGACGCTCCTTAAACGGAGCGTTAAATCGAAGTGTTCAAAAATATCGGCTTTAGCTAGCCGCGCACATAGAAATTCCGAAAATCAGAATTTGAACGTATGGAAAATTTAACCGAAAAAAAACGGGTCGTGAATGTCACTCAGTGAACCGCCCTGTATATTATATCAACGGCTAAATGTTCAAAACACCGTATATCGTTATTACTACGGAGCGATCACTTTGCACCATATTATTATTGCGTGTTGGCAGTGACAAATATGATTTGCGCTTTCGAGTCGCACTTGTACGTCAGCCTTAAAACCTCCGTTCGTTGAACGCGTTTCGAAGAACGACCGCGGACGTTAGTGGCGAACTCGGTCCACGACGCGGGGTGGGCGGAAGCTTTGATTACGGGTTACGGGTTTTTTTTTTTTTTTTTTTTCATACCGTCCGTTTAAATTGTAGCGCGACGCGCGCTCGTTCGCGTCGGCGGTCGTCATATCGTTTTCCGTCGGCGGATAATCAATACGCACGCGGGTACGCGCGCCGCGGACGCGACGTTGTGGTCCGCCGATTTTCGGTCCGTCACCGCGTACGTCACAGAAACGTCGTCGTATTCGTATGACACGCGCGCACGCGACGACGACACACCGGTAAACGTTCACGGCACCGACACCGTACGACAGCGCCGCGCAGCGTTTCCTCCGAATTTCCGATTTAACGCTCGCGCCCGCACGTTCGCAATACGACGACGGCGATAAATTCGTTTTTTTTTTTTTTTGTTATACACGTGACGTGAAAAAAAAAAAGAAAGAAAAAAACCCGAAGCCTTTACCGTTACGGTTTTTCGGACAAATTCCCTTCTACCGAGAGTTGCTTTTCTCGTCACTTGAAATAAAAATCCGATTTTCGATTCGGCGCGTAGCGAGGAACGTATCGGATTTCGCAGCGATTTTTATTCATTTTTTTTTTTTCTACAGTCGACTTTTCTACCGGTAATTTTACAATGACAACAATTTTTCCGAAAGGAAATCTGACTACGGTTAGGTACTTTAGGGAGGTCATTTTTTGATTTTCCCATTAGTTTTCCCAATAAATGGGAAACGACGTAAGGGAAACGGGAAAACAGACACAATGTTATACAAATATTATTAAAGAAAATATATAATGCATATATAATTACTTTACCATAATGTAACATGTACAAAAAAGCAACACTATTAACTAAATTTCGTTCAGGATCGTTTTTCGTTTGCAATGGTTGATTGCTGCGTACAGATACATACATTGAATTTTCCTTCCACCTTCCCGACTTCTCAACTATAACAGTGGTCCACCCACGCGCAAAGTTTTTTTTTCTGCGGACAACTTTTCCGCCAGAAATCTTGATCCGACGTATCAAGTGTATAGTACCTTTTCTGAAACGAATTTTTATCTTCTTAGTATTTTAAGAAATTTATTTTTGCGGGGGATCCTTTTTCGCTATACACAGAATATCAAAAAAAAAAAAAAAAATCAAAATTGTATTTAACCAAATCGTATTATAATATTTACGTGCTATTGTTAATTTATGTTGTACGTTGTGAAACACTGTCATCCCTTACAACAATTTGGGGGGGGCGGGGTTGTCTTATGTGTGCGGTTAATATCGAAAATATTCCGAGAAACAACTATCAATAACGTTTTGAAATCGTTGACAAAACAGAATTGTGTTTTATCGATTTTTAAACGGTAATCTGGAGAGAAAACGGAACGTATAAAACCGCGCTAGTGTAGTGATTTCGAACGCCGTAAAACCGTCGTTGATAAAACCACTCGTTCGTAACCCATCGCATTATAATACAAACGATTATAATAGTACGATAACTTTCGAAACGTGTGTGCGCCTACAATTATCGTTATCACGGAACATTTTTAAAGGCCCGTAAAATCGATTGAATTTCGACGACATTTACAAGATAATAATAATACACTATTTTGATATTATCGTTATGTATAGTCATAAGGATTTATTTACAATATTATTATTTATTACATTTGGAACGGACGCGGAATTTCACATTCGAAAACCGTGTGAACTGTATTACATTATATTATTATTGTACATTTTATTCGTGTAATTCGATATTTTATTTATAGGCGACCGTTTTATACGATA
The DNA here is from genome assembly GCA_902439185.1 of Cinara cedri. NCBI lineage: Eukaryota > Metazoa > Arthropoda > Insecta > Hemiptera > Aphididae > Cinara > Cinara cedri. Next base: position 51,042 of record CABPRJ010000987.1, on the reverse strand, counting down.
AAATATCGTTTTCCGTATTGTACGCATAAATCTCGTATCGAAAACGCTTATCTTTTGTTTCGACGTTTCGTTTGTACGCTGAATACGACGTATTTTAACGCGGTTCGTTATTATTTAGAATAATATATTGTAATAAAAGGACGTTTCGGCGGTACGTTATGTTTAGGTGCATCGGGTGTGACGTACGAGGCGCTGCACGAGGGTACCATTAGGCCGAGACAGTATTGACGGATTAGGGTTTCGGATTAATGGGCACCGAACAAAACGACACCGTCACTACACGCGGCGTACAATCTCGTCAATAAGAATACCAAAGACCTTTTGCGTTCGGACCACCAGCAGGCCCGGATGAACGCACGTGCGCTCGGCTCCCAAAATATAGTGGATCCACGTGTGTAGGCCCATTCCCGACGTTCTCCGCGCCTCCGTTTATTTCGTTTTTATAGAAGAAACGATATTCCCGTAAACCGTAGCCGAGTACGCAATACAAAACAAATATATGTGTAATTATATCTTGTTTTGAAGAAATGATACTATATTCAAATACTGAAACATCATCAAAAGCAGCTCAGTTACTTTCAGCTATTCAAACATCGGAATTCAATGTAAGTCTTATTATTATTTATAAAATATTTCAATATACAAAAAATCTTTGCACATATTTACAAAAACAAAACATAGATTTATTTCAAGCTTTAAATCATGTAGATATAATAATTTCTCAACTCCAAAGTATAAGAAGTAATTGTGATGTAGAATTTCATAAGTATTTTGAAGAATTAACAGAAAGATCAAAGAAAATTGATTTTGAAATTGACATTCCTAGAATGGTCAAACGACAAAAGCATCGATCAAACTATCATACAGATAATCCTGAAAAATATTTTAAAATAAGTGTATTCCTTCCATTTCTGGACAATTTAGTGCAACAATTAAATGACCGATTTATAAACCACAAAACTATTATAGCTGGCTTTTATTTTCTCATTTCTAACAAAAATTATAATCAACAAGCTATCAAAGATTTAAGTGAGTTTTATTCTGATGATATTGATCGAGAAGTTATTGAAACAGGGGTGAAGTTATGGCATACACATTTGGAAAAACTAAGCATAAAAAGTGTTCTTGACGCTCTTGATAACTGCAATGAAGACCTATTTCCAAATGTTTTTTAAACTCCTTCAAATATTTGCAACGTTGCCTGTCACATCGTGTGAACCCGAAAGAAGTTTTTCTACATTAAAACGAATAAAAACTTATCTTAGAAATTCTATTGGCCAGTTTAGACTTAATGGATTAGCGTCTTTAAATATTTTCGAAGTAACAGTAGAAGAAGTAATACAAAAATTGTCATTCAATCGAAAACGACGAACGGATTTTATTTTATAATATATATATATTTTTTTTTTTTCATTATTATCTATTGATAATACCACACAGACATTATGTATACATAATTAATCGATTAAAATAAAAGTTTTAGTCTGTACGTATTATATATAATATTTGATGTTTATAATTAACACCCCCCTTCAGAAAATCCTAGCTACGCCACTGCACACAATACTAGCCGTCCCACGCCCGGCGTTGCCCGCGCTAATTTTTCATTGTTTTTATTTTTATTATTTCCGTTTCGCTTTGTCCGTGTCAGCGGGTTGAACCGAAACGAAATAATAGGCGGAAAGTGAGCAAGTCGCGGACAAAAAGTGTTCCGGTGTATCGTACGTTTTATCGTTCGCGTTAGGTCAGGTTAGGTTTTCTATCCGCGTCACCCGAGGTAAGCCCGTCCAATGTTAGCCCGCCCTATTTCAAGCCGATAATTGACCGGCAGGCGGTCGGACAGAATTTTCGTTTTGATTTTTGTCGCGTAGTTGTTACGCCATTTTTATTTCTGTTTGTCATTTATTAATTTGTATTAAATTTTCGTTCATTTCATCCGCGTTATTATCGTTACGGTAAACCGCGATCCGACAAGAACGATTTAATTGTCGTACCAAAAGTACCCGAGAATCGTTCATCACCTAGCTATTTCATTTCCCGCGAGTGTTATTTTCGCGACAAAACGCAGCGATATCAAACGATATCCCCGGTCTAGAACTACGCCCGTGCAAAGTTTCGGCTCGATCCGTTCGGCGGTTCGGGCGTGAAACAGCAACCAACGAACGCGCGTACGTCCCCTCGCGAACTTGCGCGTTTATAAACAGCAATAGAGTATTGTCGGAGATACCTAAATAGCGGGACGGTTATTCACAGAGTGTCGTCGAATCGTACGGATCGACGGCGAACGAGCGATCGGGCAGCGGTGTCAGGGCCCCGACATTTTTTTCCTTTTTTTTGTTTTCGTTCGTTTTCGTCACCGGCGTAAAATATAATAAATATACAGAACTACAGCAATCACTGCGAGAACGGCGTCCGCACACGCGTCGGGTTTTCGCCTTCGCGTCGTTCGCGCCGGCATCGCGAATGCGCGACACGATCGAAATATTATTATCGCGTCGTATTGCGTTGCGCTATTGATATTATAATATTACTGCCGCACAGTCCGGTTAAATATATTATACCGTCGTCGTCGTCGCAGTCGCAGTGCATTACCGGACGGACGTCGTAAAACGCGTCGTTTCCAAAATAACGAAATTATCTCCCACGAAACGGCGTTTCCGTATAATACGGTAGGTACGCGTTCGACGTTCGTGTTATTATATTGTAGAATAATGACGCGGTCGAGTATAATAAAATTTATTACCGTATAAACGTTATAATACCGTATTATATCGCTATCAAATTAATCCCGTGCCATTCGCGAGCGGATTTTTTTAAATATATTTATATTTCACCGAAAATATTATACGACCGATTTTTTTTTTTTTCAAACGCGTTTATTAGCATAACGATATATCATAGATATTACAACCGTGTTCCTGTGCATATATATATATACGAGTGTGTATACACACTGTACCGCGGCAACGGCGACAAGATCCGTAACGGTAGAGTTCGAAATAAACGTACGCCAACGGTAACGTCTCGAAAAATACGTACAGGTCCTACCTACTTCGGGGCGATTGCTCGGGCAGTAGTAATGTTTTCCCGTAGCTAACCGGGAAATTCCCCGGAAACGTTCACTCCACGCGGAGCAAACGCGCGGAGTCCCGGGTCGATTGTGTTCTCTCTTTACGCCAAATAATATTCGGAGTCGGTAAAATTGCGTCCCCAAAAAAAGGTCATAGTCATATACTATGTAAATTGCGGCCCGTGTACTTTTAAAACATACGCAAATTGCGTCCCGGGTATATTTTGAATACACGTAAACTCCGATTTAAAATAAATTAAATTCCGATTTCCGTTCGGTTGTACAATTTGGAGATAAGTATTAATCTCTGATTGATAATAATATGTTCACTAATATAATATTACTAGCAGATAGTAGATCGAATCGTGAAAGTCGAAGGTATTACGTTGCTCTACAGTTTAATACAGTTAAATTAAATGTAATAAAAATGAACGTTATGAAAAGCGAAAAAAATAAAACTTTGAAAGTAGTCGATGGTTTCAAATTTCGTTTCCATAAAATGCTGAAAAATGATATTCAACGTTGGCGTTGCACTGTTAAAACGTGTAAGTGTTTTTTGAAATTTGCACTGTTAAAACGTGTAAGTGTTTTTTGAAATTTAATAATAATAATTTGTGGGCACTCGGGCCGCAATTTACGTATGTACAAAATACGCTCGGGCCGCAATTTACGTATGTACAAAATACGCCCGGGCCGCAATTTACATACAAAATTACAAATGGGACGCAATTTACAGCGACCCATAATATTATACCGTAGTCCGTAAGCGCGCGCCCGCGGAGGTGTCGACCAGTGGCCCTCTCAGTGGCCGTTTCCGACACTCGCCGAACGTACCGGTCGTCCCCGACCCGAACGGCACCGGTCGCCGTCGACCGAACGCGCCAGTTGCGTAAATTTCAGCCGATACGGAACGCGAATTGCGTATCGCCCGAAGTGCGGCCGACTTCGCTCGCCGACTCGCGCGCGAGTAACTGATAATTTTCGCGAACCGATCGGTTAACGAAATCGCGTCGCGGGCAGGTAACGTGGGGAAAACACAAAACGTCCATCGGCCCGAAAAAAAAAAAAAAAAATCGTCACGCGTGTATATCGAAATACTTTTAGGGCGACTGATGCGTTAAGGGGTCGAAGGAAACCGGAAAAATCGGCGTGAAAAAAAAAAAAAAAAAAGGTGTTTACGAAAGCGATATGCCTCCGCCTAGTACCCGTGTATTACTATTATTGTTATTATTATATTTAACGGACGAAGGTGTTTTTTTTTTTTTTTTTTTTTTTTAACTTTTTACACGCCTACAGACCCCGGAAATTGATCCGGAGGCATAACGGACATTTCGTATAAACACCGTATACTCGGCGTTGGTATAGGTGCGAAATATAATAATAGGACTTTCGGAGTTTTCTCAAAAACGTTCGCCCGTTCCGTTTTTGTCTGCGAAGTGGGTATATAGCGGGTACACGACAGTATGCAGCGCAGTATTCGCGGTCGTGTATTGTCTTACAAAAAAATACGATTACAAAACGGTCGGTTGGTGGGGAGGCGCGCGGAATTCGACTCCGGCGACGGAGTTCGGTCGCGTTTTTTCGTGTTTTTTTTTTTTTTTTTGTTTTCGAGGAATCCTCCGCGTGTTACCGCGTCGATACGCGTCGGCATTTCCGTCACGGCAATACGTCGTCGCGCTCAATGCGGAGCACAGCGGCCGCGGACCACGATGGCCGCCGTAAGAATACGGTCTCTTATATTATTATTATTATTATTACTGTTGTTGTTCCTCGTTCGATCGCGGATACCTACTGCGCGAAGCAGAAAATAACCGTTCGGTTCCATTGTTTTATATAGTAAATCACGCGGTAGACATACGAAACGCATAATATTATTATCCACGCCGAGACGGTAATAATATTATTATACGTATGCACGTAACGTTTATTATAGGCAGGCAGGCAGGCAGGCAGGCAGGCAGGTATAATACTCCGATCGGAAACCAGTAAAACCACTGTGGCGGCGGCGCGGATAGGTTGGGACGAGAAAAAGCAAAAACCCATACATCACGTCGGCCGGGTACGCCGCGCGGTGGCGGCGGCGGCGGGACGAACCGGAGGTATCCCACGCGTATTTTCATATAAAAAAAAAAAAAAACGTACCGCGCAAAAGAGTTACAAGCGCTTTTCTTATATACCTACATAATAATAATAATAATATATTACGCCATTCACTGGCGATAAAATCGTACAGCCGCGGTTCGTGTATATTATAAAATATAATATCTAATATTTCGCGAGCGGTTCGGAGTCGTTTCGAACGAAATCCGTTTCGTATTTTTAGATTCCGAGCGGAGCGAGCAAATTACAATGACGTTTGTTTATTATTATTATTATTATTTTTTTTTTTATAATCTGTAAACAAATTTTTCTACCAGAAATCTTGCTCCGATTTACGAGTGCAGCACTTTTTCCGAAAGGACATCCGACCGGAGCGGTATTCTGGGGAGGTCATTTTTTTATAAGTAATACAATATTAAACGAATATTATTAAAGACAATGTTATACAATGCGTATTGTTGTCGTGTAATTATTTTCCCCTTAATTCGACGCGTGTACCGTTGACAGAGCAACACTATCGGCCGAACTTCGCTCAGAATCGTTTCGTCGTTAGCGACGTTTAATCGTCGCTCACGGATAATACGCATTAAATTACCAATAAACAGCGGCTGCACCGGTCCTCTTTATCCTCAGACGGCTTTTCTTGTTTTCGAATTCGATAAACGCGGTAGTTTTAAAATACAAAAAAATTATTACACTCGGCGTATGCACGATAATGTTGTATATTATCGTTGTATTATATGCACGCGTGTTGTATGATGTACGTCCTATACGTGTTACACGAGAAACGGCGCGGCAACCGGTTTCAGTCGAGAGACGACAAAGGAATTTCAGTAATTTCGTCGTATTATTTTAGCGGGACGCGCGCGACGGCCATCAAATTAAGTAATTATTATAATAATAACCGTTTTACATAATACTGTAGTCTCGGCGTCCGCGCACACCAATACGACGTACGAGGCGGTCGTTTTCCTTATAACACAAAATGACGTCGTGACGTATGGGGTATACCCCCCTCTGCCGTACGACTCGCCTGTACGGCGTCATACGTCGTTGGCGTACGGACCCGTAAGTATCAATCGCGGTGTCTTATAACGTCAGTAATCAAAAGTCGTACGTGCGCCGTGTTAAAATTCAAAACCGTCGCGAGACTACGAATAATTATACGTATACCTGCGCGACAATTAATAAATATTTAAGAGAAGGGCGTACCCGCATTTAACGTCTCCGTCTGATTATTTAACGGAAAATGTATTATTACGCTCGATACTCGCTCGTCACTCTATCGGCATTTAAGTTTGAAAATTCGAGTTGAGAGTTTAAACGCGTTCATAAGAACAAAAACGTTCTAAGAGAACATTCGCTACAGTGGCGGTACTTCGCCGTTTGTTCCCCCCCCCCCCCCCGCCCCCGAAATACCGTCAAACAGACAATCTGCACGGCCTCGTTTTTCTATTTTAAACGTCTGCGGAGCCGCAACGTTTTTTGTCGAAAACTGTATTACCGGAAATCAGCAACGTTCGCAGTCCGCAGTCCGCGAAAATATGCATCCCTTTAGATTTCGTTATTTCTATCGAAAATCTATGATTTCAACACAAATGCCACGACATTTACGTCCCGAGTTAATGCGTACGGTGATCGTATACCGCGGATGCTCGTTGGCCAGGCTGAGACGTTAAATGCGGGTACACGACCTCGTCTGAACAGGACGTGGTATATCCGCACGTTATCGTAATACAAAACGTACGACACGGGAAATGTACGTCTGGTAGCGGCAAATTTGGGCCGTATTGACCGAATGCGTCATTATGAAAAGTATACGTTATCTACGTAAACTACGTCGGGGTTTTTCGATACTATAATCTATTAGCTTCTGAAAAGCATTTTTAATCTGCGATATTTCGCATAGATATTCACTCGTACACAAAAATTAAAACATTGATCAATAAAGAACGAACGTACTCAACCAAGATGTACACACAGACCTAAATGTGCGTATTGTTGAGAAAATATGCTCGAAAATTACTGCTGTACATTTAAAAAGCCATAATTTATTATAATCAATAGCGCGCGGAGTGAATACAAGATGAACGCGCGAAGAATAATTTTTTCATTAAAAGACCAACAAAACCGTATCTTGAATCGAAATCATTATTCATTTTGAAATAATCGGTACCGAATTATTATGTAAAAAAATACCATCCTATACAATAAACCTTTCAATCAATTTATTTATAAAACGCATTCTGCAATGACTATTGCAGGAGTCTCATAACGAATTAATTATGTAGTTATAATAATATCACGTTTCAATTCAATATTATTAATGTCGTTAATTTAGTTCATCGTATAGGTACTTGTTTATTTTTAGAATTTCAATTTTTCTTTCTTATATATGTTATTTGTATGCAATTCGATTTTAAAATCCTGGGCCCCCACACGTGTCTACTCAGTGCAGAGGCCCAGTACGCATATGTAAACGAAATAAAATAAAATAAATAGAATACTTCTCTTAAACATTAAAATGTTGAAAAAAGTCATGCGAATTTGTGCAGATAACGTTTTAGATTCTGAGCACAGCGATGAATTACGTATTGATTTTACGTTTTTGTTTTAATTTTTTTCCCTGTCAGTGAACAATTTTCCTGGTGGAATTTCGGATCAGGTTGGCGCATTAAGTATACTATTTTTTAATTTCCATTGTAGCACAGTTCTTCGTAATCGGAGAAAATGGAAATCGTGATGCCGATTTCACGAGTTATCTAAGAAAAAGCTAGAGAAAACATGACTACGTAATACTATACACTCCATTCGGAATCTGCAATTATTTATCGTTGAATACGGTGTACGGAATAATAAATTCCCATTTATATCGTACCCTATGAACTTCCTCCTACAACAGAGGCCTATCCGTGAACAGGATCACCTTCCTTTTTCTTTTTCTTTTTTTTTTTTTAGTTTGATAATTCAGGCCAATTCAGCAAACGTGCCAGACCATACGTTTGTAAGCCGGAGACAACACGACGCGCGTCGTCGTACCTATCGCATATTCTTGCAAAAAGAGCTCGGTCGGCGTGACGTTGTCGGCGCACCGACAACGGTGATAATACGGTCGTCCAATATAAATCCGTTAAAATACCTCTGACCGTACGCACGATTTTCGATTAACGACCTATACCATGCGATATTTCCTTGTGGTATTTATACGCGCGAGCCAATTATAAATGATAGTGAGAACGTGACGAACGTGTACCGAACCGAACGCTAGTTGGCCGCAATACGGTACAAAGGCCGGCCGAAGAACTTCGCGGCCGAGGGCCGCGTGCGGTTTTTCGGTCTGCGGCTCCAAACGACGACGACGATCCGAAATCGGATTAAAAAGGACATTGGGTTTTCGTATAATGTATCCAATACTGCAATATACGCTGCTTGTTGTTCGGCATTTTGGTATTAGGGTTTCCGTACACATACGGAGATAAATAACACAGCGTATCGTCGAGGATTAAATATAATATTCGATAATTATTATAACAATAATAAGCGCACTGCGGCTCACGGGGTTAATAATGTAATAACGATATTCCGGTCGTTGCAAGAACGCTGTAGTTCTCGTAAATCATTATACATCTAATAATATCCAACATATATCCGGTTCAAGACAGCAATAACTTATAAAAAAAAAAAAAAAATCAAAAATGAATCGACATTTTTTTTTTCTCGTTTTCAAAACGATTTCAATTAGAGAACAAGATAGAATAATCAGTTAAATTATTGAGCGCTAGAGAGCTCTTATTTCGTTTAAGAATATATAATAACATTATAACATATTATGTCCAGTTCCAAAGTGAATCAAATATATTATTTGTCGCAATAAATTCATGTGATTATAAAATATTATATATTATAGTAACAATAGAAACACAGGGTAGCGACTAGGGTAAGGATTTGAATGCTCTAAAAAACAAGAAAAATGTCCTAAATATTATTTTAAACATTAAAAAATAGAATGTTTTTATTAGGTATTAGGTAAATTCGCTAAACGCAACAGTGTAAATAGTGCAATTCGACTATAGGTACATTACGACTTCGATAAATAACTTATCGTTTTCATTATTGAAAGAACCGTATTTATCTAGTTACCAGATAAATTGTCCCAGACTTTGGTACAATAGGCAAATCCATAATACGTTTTAAAAATAGAAATATGAATTTTTTTTCTTTTGGGAGGAAGTCAGATAAATTTTTTTCTGAAAACACTGTGAGGTTGGTCAAAATAAGAAAAATGCCTTAAAAACCTAAATACGTCAACAATTGTTCTAAAAATAAAACAAGTTCAAAAAATGCAAAATAAAAGTTTCATATATTAATGATTTGATATTATACGAAACGAATTTTGTACTGGGAAAGCAATGCTCTCGGACACTCAGACGAAAATGCAATTTGCATTATAATTAGCACCTTAGTAATGATAATTATAATAACAATAATATGTGTGTACCGAAAATTCTATCGGTTATATACCTAACTGGTTTCGTGTTTTACAGTTGAATAAATATTCGCAGAAATTTCAAACCGTTCTCCCGGTGAAAAAAAATCCTTTACCCAGTCGTTGCAGTCTTAAACCGATAATATAATAATATAATGTATTGCATTTACACGATAATATTTCGAATCGCGCGCGTTTCCATTGTTTCTGTAAGGCTAACCAAACGCGAAAAACATAGCCTATATAATTATGCATTGGTAGGTATACCTGCACGTATATAATATGCACGTCCAGTCAGCGTTTAAAATATAATCGGCACTAGTGATGCAAATTTCCATTATATTTGTAAATAAATTACACTACCCGATAATTTACATGAAATTACCGCGGGTCGACTTGAACACATTTTCAGCACTCGCATGATATTATAAACTCGCAATTATTGAGGTACGGTGATTTAATAATAACTTATACCTATATACAGATGACGGTGTATAGGTAGGTGGAAAGTGCATACAAAGCCGATACACGGAACGAGGGTATAATTTTTGTATTTTTGTATTTTTTTTTTTTTTTTCAAATACTTAGTTCAACGTGTTTGTGTAGACTTAAATTTGCGTAAATAAACTTAAGTTTCGACGCACGCTATATATAATGTGTATTATAGTAGGTATGTTATAATTTTAACAGAAATATAAGTTTTAGATTCTGCACGGAGCGAGACGTATTGGTTTTAATTGCTATAATGATGCATGCGGTTTTTTTTTTTGGGGGGGGGCTAAACTTTTCTACCGGAAATCTTGCGCAGATCAATTAATGATAAGGGATCATTTTTGTTGAATTTCGAATCTAGTCGGTGCACCGAGAAAGTTATTTTGTGATTTTTTTAGGCGGTTTTCGTAATAATCGAGAAACACCGCAATAAACGTAGTACCAGTAGGCGTATTCAAGAGGAAAGATTTGGGAGATTTATCTGGCTCTTGACCTTTTTTTTCGAGAATCTATTGTATTTTATACAATTCCTTATTTTTTAAATTCAAATGTACTTAAATTTCAGTCGGAAACATCGAAAATGTGTTGACATTGTTGGTGTATTAATATAGTGAATATATTTTGATATCGAAAACAACCTATCTGCAACTTCTCGTATAAAAACGAAACTTTTCTACTTGCATAATATAATACAATGGAAATTAGATTAGTAGCTAAATATAGTAAACAAACTAATGATAATAATTACCATCAGTTGTTTGATTCCCATCCCGAAGATAATTTTGTTACGTATTCTGTTTATATAAATCACTTATCATCTATACAAATATTTTGCATAGATTGAAAAGTTAATTTTTTTTGTCATTTTGGATACACGCTATATGGTAACATGTGATTTAAGCGTGTATATATAGAATATTAAGGTTTAGGTGTTTGCATACAATTTTTTCTTTCATATTTAATATGTTACAGTATATAAATAAACTAAAATAAATAGAGACGGATATACTTCTCACGATTGGTGGGCCACTGTTGTAGGTGAGAAGTAGAAAAAGTAGAGGAGAAATTTAATATAAATGTCCGTACGCAACGGTTAACCATTACTAACGAATAACGATTCCGATCGGAGTTCGATTGTTGGTTAATAGTATTGGTTTTTCAACAATATTTATGTAATATTATAGTAAAATAATTACATTATGCATTATTTTCTTTAATGATATTTATTTAATATTGTACCTATTTTCCCGGTTTTTTTTTTATCGGTCTTTCCCATTTATTGGGAAAACTTTTGGAAAAATCAAAAAAAACCTCCCTAATGTACAATCCCAGTCAGATTTCCTTTAAGAAAAAGTGTTATAATTGAAAATCGGAGCAAAATCGTTGGTAGAAGAGTTGTCTATAGAAGAAGACAAAAAAAAAAAACTATTATAAAACTAATGTACACTCCTCGCTCCGCACAGAATCCAAAATAATATATAATTTAATAAAGTTAATTAAAAGTTTCTATATGTTTGCAACCCTCCGATGAGCTGAAAACCAGTGGTGGTGGGGTTTTTTTTTCAAGGTTTTCGCAAAAACACTAAAAATAGAAATTTTAATAAGTAATAAATAGGCATTATGTTTACACAATTCTAAATTCATTTAGACTTACGAATTTTATATACAGTTTAACATGTTTTAAACCACGAAATTCAAATGTATTAATTTTAAGAATCCTACACGAATTCGTTCCTAAAGAAATAATAGAACGTTTTACACTGAAACATTTTGTATAATTTACGAATTTTTATATGTATTGCACGCACACAAAAACAGCTGTGGCAATTATTTAACGAGCAATTTGAATTTTAAGTTTGTAGTAAAACGGCCCTTTATATTTTGTCTTCTCAATTCTAAGGTCTTACGTCTAACCGACAATAATAGGGAATAAATGACATTAGTCAAATTATTTGAGAGACAAGCGGCGTTTATCGAGATTGCTTGGTGCTTGTACTTAATGATAATACATTATCCAATCATTTTCCGAACGACTCATAATATTTATTTTTCTAAACGTGTGATAAGATTGTAGTATAGTCGATGAATCGACGTCGAATTTAAATAATATTATTATCATAATACAATTTATCGTCGGTTATTATATCTCATCCAAAGTAACTTTTTATGTTATTCATTAAGTATTATCTATTAAAGTTTTTTTAAAAAGTTTTTTATGTAATTTTTACCATATTTTAATAAAGTTTTATAATTTTATTTCCCACCAAATATTTATTTACACGTTATTTTGAAGAAAATGTGATTTAATATTATTTTATTGTTCTAAAGTAATTGTTATTAAAAAGTATGAAAAATATATATTTGTATATGATCAACTATGTAAAAAACAAGGCATAAATATGCGCATTAGACAAATGATGACAAAAAAAAAAAATAATAAAAATAGGGTATAAGCTTCAAAATTATGAAACAAATTTACTCAAAATGCTGTGTGGCCGTAAATAATTATCAAAAGCTAATCAATAACGCGTGTTCGTATATTAAAGGCTTACAAACAAAAAATAAATACTCAACGAAAAAATTCCCTATTCAGATCGAAAAAAAGTTACTGCCAATTTAAAATAAAAAAATAAAATGTTAAAATCGTAAATAAATGTTTTTTGTCACTCCCGAAAACTATGAACTGTGTCGCGTCTGTATTCGCATAACCCCGCATTAAGATATTAAGATTTAAGATTTATTATTGCCTTTATCGATATGTCTTGATAGCGCCCTTGGCAAAAAACGCGGAACACGTCTACGGCCTCGGCCGCAGCGAACGCGTTCGCTCGGAACGAACGCGTTTCCGAATATTTTCCAACCTTTTACGCGCCCATTTTTATTTTTGCGCGCGTGTGTGTGTTTTTTTTTTCTCTCTCTTCTTACCAATAATTCCTCGGCCGCCTTTGAACACGTCGTCGTGCGATCCGAACCCCGCCGCCGCCGCCGCCGGCACGCGCGCCGAACTCGCTTTACATATTATTATGATATTTTACGTCCCGCGCGTTCAACAACGCACGTACATTATTATGTGGGTAACTGTACGGATATACGGATGTACGGATGCACGCGGTACAACGTTCGATCCGGCGCAGTATATTATGCCCGCAATATATTATATTATATCGTTTTCCGGTCGAGACACATCGACGCACACACGCGTACACGTACACACACACGCGCGCGCGCGCACATTTTATATGCATGTACTTATAAACCGTGATATCTTTGTTACGGCGGCCGCGCGCGCACACGCGTATATGCCGTATACGCGATAGTATAGCGGCATAATACGCGGGCGTAGCGGAATAAAAAAAAACCCTCATATCCGATCGAGTTTCCGACGACGCGAGATACCGGCGCTTGTACAGTGTACGGTAGGTGCACCGCCTGTGCATTTATAACGCGCGCGAGCACGTACGACGTCGCGGCCGTTTTCTCCGCGCTTTTTTTACCCCGCGCGCGCGTGTGCACGACGATACCGTTGCCGTACGACAGTATTGGACAAAGTCTCGCCGTGCCGCGATCACTCGGACGGCGGCGTGCGCGGTATTGTGCTATCGTCAATGCCGCGACGAACCCGTCGCGCGGCGAAAAATAAAGAAAACTATTATATTTTTTTTTTTTAACGTAAACGTCGACTCCGGGCTGTTGCGCGTTATTGACGTTCTGGCCGTGCGACGAGGATAATTATTTTTATCGCGTGCATACCAAACGACGTCGATTCTCGAAATCACAATTCGATTAAAGTTATTTCAACACGTTCAAATAGTTACGACACTACTACTCAGGTTGTTCGGGGCTCGATTTAAAGAAATAGACGCCTTGTGCGCTCTTCGCTTACTTTGTGGGGCCCTATTCGAATCGAAAAAGAAATTGGTAAAAATATACGTTTAAGAGGTAGATTATATCAAATACCATAAATTATGTTAAATTTATATCTGTAAATCACAAAATTCATATTAAAAGTTAATTATTAAAGGCGATTTTTTTCCTCGCAATTTTTTGTTTTACAAATTCAACAATAATGTTTTCAAACGATCGATTTCCGGTAACAATAAATAATTTATTCAATTTTCTTTTAGTTAAAGAGAAACGCACTCGAGTTTTTATACGTTTAAGTGCAAAATTTAATAGATACATAATATAATTAAATTAAACGCATATTAACATTCCGATAACTAATAATTACCTACTTATTAAACACTTATGAACCGTATATCTACCAAAAATATAAAACATAAAAGTGCACTATTTTTTGTATAGAGTAGGACAGGGCCTTCGGAATCCGATGGCCCTGTGATTGTGCACCGCGCACACATGCGTAATTCGAGAACTGCTTAGATTAATGCTCCATTTCAGTTAATTTGAATGACAAATACAGTTTAATTCAATTTTAATGGTTGAGATCTCCGTGAAAAATTAAATGTTAACTATCCCATTTCTGTATGTGTACGGTATTATTGTGTTACGCGGAGTTTAAACACGATATTATTATTTATGTCGTATTATATTATATACCCCCGCGCATTGACGTGCGAAGATGACAGGGGGGGGGGGCAAAAATGTTTTTTTGACTGCGGAAATATTTTCTAGGAAAAGAGAAAACCAAATAGGTTAGTCTAAGGTATTATAGTATAATGAATTTAATAGGTATCTGTATAATAATACAAATAGCACACTTTGCCTTGTATTTATATTCTAATTATTAACCACTAAATAATACATACTGTTATCAATAGAAAAACAATAACTGTTAATAATGAACTGGGTCGTTACGTTCACATCGCAGATTCGTGGTAAATTGTTACCATAATGATCGGTTATAATTGTTATCAGTAACGAACTCCAGAACACGATTCCTAAATAAAAACGCACCTAAAAATACGTAGTAATAATAGTAATATTAGTTTATTTCGAAAAAAAATCCAGCCCGCAGGGAGGATGGGGTGTGGGGGTTAGAGGCATCTGTCCACCCTGCTCCCCGTGCACACGCCCATGCCCGCGAGTCCCACTCGGCGACCGCGATATAAATCGCCATACCGTACACGTGTGTGTGTGTGTATGCGTGTGGGGCGGAGGAAAACGGTTTTCCCGACGTCTTTATTTTCCGTTTGAGGATTTTTTACTGCACCCGGCGCGCTCCCGGACCGTTTTCGACGATTTATATCTATACACGCCGTATACGGTTGACGCGTGACGCGGCGGCCGTCGCAGTGTTGCCCCGTAGTTGCGTTAGGGGGGGGGGAGAGGAGGAGGCGATGGTGAGTGGCGCGTTCTGTTCGGATAAACCCCGCGATCGTTGCCCCCCCATCCATTCCCCCTCCTCCTTCTCCCCCTCCCCCGAAAAGTCGTAAAAAGCCAATAAAAACCCGACGCGGCGGTCCGATTTGCGCGCAATAATATCATTGCGCGGCGTCCTCCGGCCGCCCGCCCGCTACCGGCGAAAAGACCGCCCGACACGGTCGACGGTCCGACGGCGGCGGCCCGGAAACGAGTCCCAGAGGTGTCGTGTCCGCTGGTTCGCGCGCGCGTAACGTTTCGTCACCGCCGTCGTATAAACGCGTATTATTGCACACCGCGCGTATTATTATATTTATACGTGTATACATATAACCTATACAATATATATGTGTGTGTGTGTGTGTGTGTGTGTGTGTATGCTTACGCGTCAAAGGCCGTCCGAAGGGACTTGACGACTGTATTGCGTTCGACCGCGGGGCCGTTGTCCGTAGGCGGAGGCGTGTATTGCACGAGTATACGACGCGTACAGCGCGAAACAAACGCGACAACAATAATGTTACACTGTATTTACTGTGACGTGTACGTGTAAACGGGTGTACAATGTACATCGTAATAAACCAACGATAAACCGTTTTCG
Organism: Cinara cedri; assembly: GCA_902439185.1. Classification (NCBI taxonomy): domain Eukaryota; kingdom Metazoa; phylum Arthropoda; class Insecta; order Hemiptera; family Aphididae; genus Cinara; species Cinara cedri. The sequence continues at coordinate 34,974 of CABPRJ010000987.1, read as the reverse complement.
CCGTTTATTCGCGGGGAGGAGAGGGAACAAGGAGGGATAACAGTGAATTTGATAATAACATAAAAAAAAAAAAATGCCGACCTAGAAAACATAGACGAAATTGATATCGTTTTAATATACGTTAAACCACATATTGGAATGTCCAATGATACTAATAAGAGGAGAGAGGGAGGAATTTTTAGGAATAAAACAGTAAAAACATGCAATTAAAATTGCCGATTTCTGAGAGAAGAAGAAAATCTAAAAATTTAAACACCACTGACCGACGTACGAATAAGTAGAAACGAATATCTCAAAAAAATCTGATTGTGCTGATGGGTGTGCATCTGTTTTACGGGGGGCAGTTAGACGGGATGATATTTAGAGCGTTTTAATTTATATCTGCACGCAGAGATAAATCATTACTAACAAAAATGATTCTAGTCGTATTTTTCCCATGTTGTCGAGGTAACACAGAAATAAAAAAAAATTATACAACTACTCGCCAGTTTTCATCACGTACTAAAAAAAACTACACGGGAAATAATACTTCCTCAACGCATCAACTATAGATCATAAAAAACATCACGTGATATTTCCTATAAAGTATAAATTGTTTGATGGGAGCAGGCTTTCTGGTTGAAAAGTATTGTTTTATCGACACAAAGAAAAATAAACACATCCAACGCATTTCTCGCTTCGCTAAGCGTCTAAAATGACGTGTGAAAGGGGAATAAATACATTGCACATAGTATTGATATAATTAAAACGTTATTCGAACAGTAGACTGGTAATTTGACGGGATGCGTTTAAATAGTAATAATTTTTAAAAACATACTTCCATAACACCGTTTTTATTTTTTATTAATTTAAAACAATATTATTTTTAAATGTTAGAATTACGTATTTAAAGGTCCGCTTAAAAAGTCTGCGGAAAACGAGGGAGCTCTTATATTATATTGAACCGTTTCTAACGCGGATGTGTGTTATACGGTAAACTGAATACACAGATTGTTTAAATAGTATATATTGTTAAATCATTAGGAACATTTAAAAAAATAAAAAGCTGTGTTTGGATTATAGGGACGGGTGCGGCCACTGTTATAGGTGAGAAGTTGGGAAGGTAGTATAGGGGAAATTCAATGTATATTGGTACGCAACGATTAACCATTGTTAACGAAAAAAAAAACGATACTAAGCGAATATCGGTCAACAATATACGTGTCATCATATTATAGTAAAATAGTTATGCGTTATATATTTTCTTTAATAATATTTGTTTAGCTGTACCGATTTTTTCGTTTTTCCCGGTTATTCACATTTGACGAGAAAATCGAAAAAAATACCTTACCACGCCGATTTCTGTTCAGAAAAGGCGCTACATTTGTAAACCGAAGCAAGATTTCTGGTAGAAAAGTTGCGCTCAGATGGAAAAAAAAAAACAAAAAAAAAGCACATCTTTGTAACACCTCAGTATAATAGCTTCTCCGTTCCACTGTGAATCTAAAACACTATTGTGAAACCAATAATACATTCCACGCGCCACTCAGATGCTCTAAAACTTTTGAAATTCACAACAGTGTTAAATGTGCAGATAGCCGTGTCAAAGACGTGCACGGCCGTCGGCGCTCGACATTTGAATACACCGAATTCCACTCGGAATATCCGCGATAACAACGGTAATGTTGAAATCTGGCGGTTTTTCCTTCCCCGCGACAACTCGAAGAAACCGTCGAGGTTTTTTTTTTTCAAATTAATTTTCATAATAAACACACACACACACACACACACACGACCGATTCGTGAAGTATTAAAAAAAATATTAAAAAAATCAAAAATCATATTGACAATATCAATATTGTACGCGCGTCTCTAACGTCTCTGCGTGTTCGCATACGGGTACGGCCGATGCCGTACGCACGACAATTATAAGCAGCGTGGGTAGCTGTCGCCGTACACGTACGACGCGCACGTGTAAAGGTTGGGACACACATAACCGCACCGTACCCGATCCGCGTGTCGGCCGAGTGTTGGCCGTCATTCGGCGAATGAACAGTGCAATGATATAAATAACAATAGTTCAGACATCACCGCATCACGGACGAGCGCTGTCGCCGCACCGAGACAGAACCGGGTGCTATTAAAATATTTTAATAATTGACGTCGACGGTGTGGGCTCGGCGTCTCAACATTCGGCAGTCAGTATAGTTTATAGTTTCAGTTTCCAGTATCCAGTAAAGGTATTTAGTCTAGTTTCTAGCATTTTTACGAAGCGAGTATGGTTGATGTAGAAATGTTAATCGAAGAAATTCGAAAGTTTCCAGTCCTATCGTAAAATGTTGTTTGAGCCATTCCGAAATACTCATAAAACTTTGTTTCATCGTCCATTAGATGAGGTGACAACGTGAAAAATTCCCCCTCAATGGTTCTTGACTTCCATGCATTGTGTATCCACATTTTTTTCTTTCTTGCATGTCGACTTCTCGATTTCTCGTCTTCTTCTTCTAACGCAAGCGCTATAATTGCTAACTCAATGTTTTTAAAACTTTTAAACACAGTTCTCGCGTCCTCCCTTGTCAAAATGCTGAAACAAACCGAAACAGCTGAGGCTAGTAGGAAAACGGCATGGGCGGCACGGACAAGTGTGCGTTCGTGAACGACGAATCGTGTCTCAATCAACACTCGGCCGACACGCGGATCGGGTACGGTGCGGTTATGTGTGTCCCAACCTTAATACGCGCGTTTAACATGATGGCGAAGGCACCGTAATTCGGATACGGAACACTCAACCCCCCCCCCCCCCC
>CABPRJ010000987.1:0-32146 GCA_902439185.1 Cinara cedri | reverse complement strand
CCCCCCCGGTATACGATACGCGAGCCGAATAACCGTTCGAGTGTCGTGTTCGGACAGTTTATAACGTGGTATTTTTTTCGGGACACGACTCTATTATCGCGCGGCGGCGGCGGCGGCGCGCGCGCGTATCATATTATAAATTACGGCCGTTTTTTTCTCTCCGTTTTTTTTTTCCGTTCGGCCGTGCGGCAACAAACGCTCGCCAATATATTTTACAACTCGGCGGCGCGCGCATTACAACGATATTAGTTATGTCCGCGTACGCGAGACCGAATAAAGACACACGCGCGATGGTTTATTAGGACACCGTCATTATAATATAATAATATCTGCGCCGGCTCGGCAGTATTGCGCACTGTGTGTGTGTGTGCGTGTGTGTGCGTGTATCGCACGGCGCGCGTAAATAAGTCGACGATAAGTTTTACTGCTCGGAGGTGGTTTTTTTTTATTTCTAATTTAAACGTCAAGGCGGTATAACATGCCCGTGCGGGGCCGCACACGCGAGACGCGCGTTTGATTTAGGAACGGAACCGAGCGTCTCGAAATACCATATTTTACTGCGATATGATATATTATCAGTATTGCTGTTATGTTTCAACGGTACACGATGATTAAAAAAAAAAAACGACTCGAACGCATTTTACGATAATATTAGGCATGCGTTTCGATCCGGACGCGATTACGCGAAAATAACGCGTTATACATTTTTGTGTTTTTTTTTTTCTCACGGACGTTTGCGCGCGCGGAAATACAGACGTTTTATTTGCCGGACTGTTACATTGTTCGCGCGGTAGTTCGGCGTCGTATTAAAATTACAATCGTTTCTTAAGGCGTGTTTGTTATCGATTTCTTTTTTTTTTCTTCTAATTGTTATTCTTAATACGGGTACGTGGCAGCGGTATTCGTGTATGTATATATATCCATTATGTCTCTCATCTACGCTCTTACTCGATGAAATGTTATTCAGTTCTATTTTAGATTCTGGACGGAATGACGAATGTATTGGTTTTATAACGGTGTTGATTTTTTTTTTTATCTGTGAACAATTTTTCTACGAGCAATTTCCTTCCGATATACAAGTGTAGCACTTTTTCTGAAAAGAAATCTGACCGGGATGGTGCTTTAATGAGATCGTTTTTTTTGATTTTCCCCAGGAGTTTTCCCGATAAATGTGAAAAACCGAAAATAAACATTGGAAAACCTGCAAAAAACTTAGGAAAAACGATAAAATAGGTAAAATATTAAACAAATATTATTTAAAAAAATGTTTAATGTTTATGCAATCATGTGAGCATAATATGACATACATACATACATATTATGTATATATATTGTTGACAGAGCAACACTATCAACCGAACTCCACTCAGAATCGGTTTTTCGTTAGCAGTGGTTAATCGTGGTTTACAGATGTACACTAAATTTATATATATATATATCTATATCCTTCCTTCCCAACTTTCCACCTACAATAGTAGCTGCACCCGTCCCCATTATCTTATGACAGCTTTTTTCTAATTTCTAATTTTCCGTGGGGGTGTAATTTCCACGAACAGTGTATATCTTGCTATAGACTATATTTTACTTATTAGGCTTATTATTGTGTAATCTGTGATAACATACTGAGCTCCGGTATATTGTTCGTATTGGTTATATTTATTTTATTTTCATTACGTTCATTAACATTCTTTTAATTCAAAATTTGTTAGTGAAACTTGAAAATAATGGTAGTATAAAAAAAAACTCTTTGATGACAAATTTAACAATGAATTTTTTGAAGAATATTTGAATAATTTAACTGGATCAAATACACATAATTTAGATATTTTAAAATCGACGTTATGGATATATTGACACCGAAATAGGTAGTTACGAGGGAAGATGCTGGAAATTCGACTATATTAATTTCTTTAACATCAAGTGTAATAATAAACGAAAAAATATTTATTAAACAAAATGACAAATGGTAAAAACTTTAAGAGTTAGAAGATAAATCGATGTTTATTTTTAAAATAGTGTCAGAGACACTCAAGAAAAAAATCTTGTTTATTAAAAGTAGTGGATTTTATTTTGTTCTGCCGGGTTCTATTGCGGCTGTTGAACGTGTTTTTGGCGTCATGAAGAACACGTTGGAGTAAGTCGCGAAAAAAAACTTGATATGAAAACTGTCAAAGCGTCACTCAAAAATAAAACTAGTTTTGGAAACAAATCATTGTGAGAAGCCCAAAAACAGAAATTAAATACGTGTGATCAATTAAGAACACTAAACTTACTCACGCACGCATCAAAAATTATTTTTTAGACGTATGGAGAAAAAAATAGAATTCTTTTTAGGAAATGATAAATATTGTTTCAGAAACCAAAAAGGTACAAGAGAAGCAATTTTCGGGCTTATTGGTAAACAGATTGAAAGAAACAAAATCACGTGCATAGCGTTTCTAGATTTAGAAAAGGCATGGGAATGTTAGCTGGAATATATTGTTTCATGCACTGCAAGAAGTAGGAGTTGAGCAACAAGACCTGGAAATACTGTACTCCTTGTACAAACATCAGAAAGCTGAAATTAAAAAAAAAATATAGGAAACGGTTAATGCAAAGATAAAAAAAAAAGGAGTGAGACTAGGATGGACTCTATCATCACCATTATGTAACTGTTACATTGAAAAAATAATTAATATAGTGAAGACACATTCGGTAAGACGGCAAATTGGAATTGAAATCGGAGGTGAAACTATTTCTATGATACGTTTTGCTGACGATATAGCGATAATTACCGAGAATGAAAGACATTTACAGAGAGCTATCAACGAAATGGCGGGGACGCTTAGGACCTTTAAAACGAAAACCAATTAAAAAAGACAAATATTATGATTTGCGCACGGAAACCCCGAAATACAATTGCTAATATATAAACAACCATAAAGCGGACAAAGTAAGCGGATTCCCATATTTGGGTGGAACGACTAGGACGGCGGACGATTATTAACTGTCAACTGACAATAACAATAACACAATGGAGTAGTTCAATCAACATTTTCCAAAACCTCCGGACCGTACAACACAGTCGCGGTGTCGCCACGATTTTGTGGACAAAAACGAATATAGACACCCACGCCCATCGTGATATTTCCGTGCTTTCGCGTCCGACCGTTCGGCCGTACAGCATACCGTTTCCTATACCAGTGTATACCCCGTTCGTTTCATTTTTTTCGTTGAGCGGTATCTGTATTAACTATTTGTCGAAACCTATTAAAAAAAAAAAAAACCGAAAAAATTAACCGTTGAACGGGAAGAGATATACCCGTTTTCCGGTCGGAATAATAACACATTAGACACGCGTGCACGTAATAATCTAGGCGCCGACGTCCATGACGTTACACGAAATTCATAATATTACGATACACGATTTATTCTGTATCCACGTTACGTCGCGTTCAAACCGACGGCGGCGGCGGACGTCCGCGCGTGATTATAATATTTCCACTGTGCGCCGGTACATTCGTACGCCCGCGTTTAAGCCGCGCGCGTTTTTTCGTGGCCAACCGAGCACATTATAACGCACCGGCTGTAATTCGCATTTTCGGCCATCGGCCGTTTTCGTGTTGTACACACGCCGCGTTACCGTACAAATTATACACACCGATGTTTCATATACGTGTACCTACCTACCTACCTACCGGCATCGCTCAAAAACGCATTTTGTTCCGCGTCAAACGACAACGACGCGCGTATAAAATTTTTCCCGCGAATGTTCTGTTGTTTTTTTTTTTTTTTCGTTTTTCTAACGCAGACTTAACACGGCTATATCGCACGATCAATGACTGTAGTGTAATTATGTCGTGTAAACGTACAATTATATCTCTCCTCCGATGAATGTTGCCCGTAACACTCTACCTACCTAAACGTAATATGTAATTAAATTATATACTGTTACTATTAATCATGTATATACTCGTGTAAATTAATATTCGCCACGAATATTTTGTTAACGTTGAAAATTCAAAATTGGATTTTTACGCGACCGGTATTTCGCGTGTACCTACGTCGCCGTTGGTTACAAAAAAAAAAAAATGGCAGTCTTTTTTTTTTTTCCATAATATGTTTCCCCTGCGTATCTTTATACGAGTAATAATTTTTTTTTTTTTTCTATATACCTACGTATATTTTATTAAAAAATCGTGAGCAGAGAGGAAATTATTTTATTAAGTTCACAGTTTTTAACGATTTATTTTAGTGAAATGTATTATATTTTATTTTTTTCCCGCGCGTAGGTTTCTCCCGCGCACGATTAAGATGACATATTAATAATATTAGGTTCATAAATCTCAAGCTAAGACATACACAAGAAAAAAAAAAAAACCCGAAACTGCTCATGAGTAAACCGCTGTTGTAAGTGGGAAGTCTCAAGTTGGAAAGGTATAGTGCACCGTAGTCGCGTATATAGGATTATAATTTACTTTACGTCCTAAATGCGACGATAAATCATTCTACTAAACGTATACGGTTCTGAGTGGGGCTCGATTAAAATTTTAAAAACAAAATTTAATTAAAAATTGTACTGCAATTATTATCTGTACAAACTATCGCCGTAAACTTAACTATAACTGTCGCTAAAACCATTACTTCTAACAATAAAATAATTTACAATACCTAATATTTATAATCAACTACATTAATATAGTTATTTCAACAGTGCATTTACCGTAAAAGTTCAACCGCAAACTTGGTAATTTAATGCTTTTTCTCTTTAAAAAGATCAATAATATTTCGTTGCTGTGTATTTCGATTGTATATTATACAATATAGCTATCGTTAAATTAATATTTATTGAATACAGAATCAAAATGTTTAGCTTTTTATTTGTTCGTCTACCATTTTTTAAATAACTATTCGATTTCTAATAATAACAATGTTACGTTCATGTAAACAAATATATAATATAAATATAATATCTTTTTTTTTCAATCTCTTATATACAAACTGTAACTTTAATACTTGCAGCTGGAACGATATATTGTACATGTATTATGTAATCAATAAAATAATATTGTACATTTTTTAAACGAAAACCTGTTGCTTGTGCCTGCATTGTGATACGTTTACAATACCGATAATCGGCTGTGTTCATTTTTCTATATTTCAGTACCTATTTCACGTTGTCTTTGCGTATGCAATAATGCAGTGCGTGCCTTACATCCTTAAGAATCAATTGTAATCCACGAGATAACCCCGGGTCTCCACACGAGTTTTTCACAGTCATGCTCGGTAATCTTTTCGATATTAATTTTAAATAAAACGAATAATCGGTTTCAAACGTTTTTTTTTTTTTTCTATTCCGATCTCGATCATTACGGCGCATCATCTTCATCTGTTGCGCCGAACAATAACACTTGTAAAATTGTTTTTTCGTCAAATTAACGAAAACAACCGATTTCGTTGTTTCCGGGTAGGTGTCCATACAGTTCTGGGACCCGTGTCGTACGCGATCGACGTTCGCGTCGATCGCGTTGTACGTTGACCAGAGTCTCGGGTGACGGTCTCTGTGGATCGGACGTTAACCGGCGTCGACGGTTGCGCGATAACGTCGCGGATACGTAACACTGTGCGTACGCGTCGTATGCCTGCGGCGGTCAATAACGCAGCGGGTACGACGAGCCACGTTGGTTACCATTATGGAAGGTGGAGTAGAAACGGGAATCCGAACTCGGACGATAGCGGAGGGTCCGCAGCGATGATAATTAAGCGACTGCGGCCGCGCGCGTATAGTGCGGTAAATCATCGGCGGATCAGCTGCGCTTCATTGACCCGGAAACGGGGGTGGGGGGGGTCCGATGCTGAAACTTGCACTGTTAGGGACTGACGCGGAGACGTTTCAAAGTAAATACGTCATTGAAACACGTGTTGCTACCGACCTATTGGACCGGCGGTCGACGGAAGAATGGCCGTGTTCGCACAATTGCTTCCCCCCCTCCCCCCGTAAACGATAAAACCGTTTTTTTTGTGTTTTTTTTTTATCAAACGTAAAAACGCACATTTTCACAGACGACATATTAAACGCGGAACGGGAATACCGTAGGCATTACTCGGTTCGGCGGTCGTTAAACGACGTTTGAAAACTGTTATCGGCGTAATTTCGACGACTATCGAACAGCCTTGGCGACGAATGATTAATATGACCGTTGACTTTATGTGGATCAGCTACCGACACACCTTGAACATATTCGTTACTGGTCTAAGACAGGACTGTGTTTTTATTGTTCAGTGGCGTCTCGCCAGACGAGCCGATCGAGGCGCTGCCTCATCTACGAATTCCATGGCTATTACAACAAATATACTCGGATAATACGCAGACGTTTTTTTACTAAATATTTTTTAAATTCAAAACAATTACTGATAATTCCGAAAAATATCGATTTATGTAACGAATAACATCAAATCAACGACATCGTAGGTATCTCGTTTTTCGTTATTTCCGATTGTTTTTTTATTCGCCTCTCCGTGTAGGTACACGTTGTGTAACACCTCTATTCTCCTTGCGATTTTCAAATCATTTCTCTCGACGAGTACCGACTGTACACCTTCAAAAGTCATTGTTTTCGCTGTTTTAACAACGGTTTGTTTTTCTTTTCCTTTCTCCGGCGTTTAAGTAGTTGTATACATACAACTGTAAGTACTTTCGAACGGTTTTAACGTATAAATAAAAAAAAAAAAAAAACCGTCAATTATTATTGTATTATTTTCGTCGACTAATTAATGGCGGAATATATTATATAGAAAAAAAAAAAAAAAAAAATGGAGTGAAAATATTACAGCCGTATAATAACTAGCGCACGGGTGTAGTGTAATAATAATTACGTTGTATTGCTCACACGATGATAATACGACGTATGTAGTTTTGTTATGAGCAATTATAGGTCTATATTATAGAATGTATGTTACGTATATATAGGTACATAATATGAGTATAATTATTATTGTATATTTCTTATACGCTTAATTATTATATACTAAGCAAAAATTATCAATATAATGGGTAGCGAATTTTTTTCCACATTTTTATTAGAAAAAAAAAAAAAAAAATTTACGTATTATATTCCAAGTGGATTTTTCCATTTAGTTCGTCCGTTTTTCACTCGCCGTGCGCGGGCCGCAAAAACATAATATTACGTCGCGTAGGTACCTATATAGGTAATACACAACAAAACATTATAATAATAATAATAATAATAATAATTACCTAACCTAATAATAAAATAATAACGATAAAAAACGGCGCGGCGGTATGATGTATTCGTATACGTTTATACTACACACATACAGCAGTATACACAGGTACCAACCAGATATATAATTTATCGTATAAAAATATGATGAATTATTCATTGCGGATTATAATAATACTACATATAATATAAGAGGGTATATATATTTAATATTGTATACTTATACGCAGGACACGATTACGGAGCCAAAACATTTTTTTTTTTTTTTTCTTTTAGGATCACGTTAAAATATGTATGTTATAAAAAAATATTATTATAATCTATGTGTGCGCGCGCGCGCGTACAATGTACACACAAGGCGTAGTCTTTTAACCCGCGTATACGTATAATAATAATAATAAGTAATACGATGTAGAGCCTTAATTGTCGAAAAGAACACAATTATTATAATAATTATGTATTTTTTGTAATCGACGTAAATTCGTGTACGGATATAATGATACGTATACACTATACGTTATGTACACGCGCGTACATAACGGTAGAAACGATGTAATATTTATTGTTTTCAAAATCTCCGTAGATTCGACATAGACTGTCGCCGCCGACCGAGATAAAAAAAAAAAAAAAAATGAAAATGAAAATACACTTAATATAACATTACGATTCGGAGTATATAATATAAAATCACGTGTACGTGTAGACCCGCGGTATCAATTATCTGTATCCTATACGGAATATATAAAAAAAAAAAAAATCCTGTGGTCCGAATAAAATATTAAAAAATCGTCGATGCGGTCGATATAGGTAATAATTATTATTTAACAACTGGTGAAAATAATTTAAAATATTGTAGTTTTTTTCTTTTGCTCTGGACCGGATCAATGTGGGTGTTCCGAAATAATACTGTACCCTGTGTACCTGTATCTGAAATAGTTGTAGTGGTGGTAGTGGTAGTAGTAAAATAAAAAAAAAAAAATAAACCTCGTGGGGTTTTTCTGAATAACATCATTCATACAACGTGAATCGATTTGAGTAGCCACTAAGAATACCTATATAGTTTCGGTAAACCATTTTGGAAAAATCAATATTTACGGAATTCGCAGCACACCTGCGAAATTAACACGCAAATTAAACGTGTAGTGTTTTTTTTTTTTTTTTTTATTTTAATTTGGAACATAACTGTTAAGACTGTGCGAGTCGCGAGTAATTAATTAGTATAGCAACCGGTAGTTTTGGTTTCGTTTTCACCCGCGCCGCGTTTAGAAAACGTAGAACGTTACACACAATTTTATCGGCCATTCGAAAATGAAAAGCGTATTGTTTACGGCTGCGCTGTGTTCATTCGGGGCGTCGTGTTACTCGACGGATAAATGATACGAGTTCGAATGTATAGCATTGCGATAGCGCTTAAACGATTCCGCGGGGTTAATAGAACGTGGGGGGGAAAAAAAGAGCCGATACTGCTATTGTAGGCGAGAAGTCGGGAAGTCGGGGTGCTATAAAGCCGTACAATTTATGTCCGTATGCCCCGCGCAACGATAACCGAGCGCTTAGGAAAAACGGTACTGTTCAATTCGACGCGATAAACACAACGATCGCGCGTAATTAGTTTTTGTTTTTGTTTTTGTTTTTTTTATATACATAATCGTTTTGAGTTCAAACGTTGAGTGATCGCGGCGTTTTTCGAAATGCGCGTAACCGAACTCCGCGCGGAATCGTTTCAGAAACCCGCGTCTACCAGACTTCGCGCTCACAACAGTCGTACACGCGATTTTTTTGTTTTCGTTTTTAATAATGTTTTACGCACTCGCGGTGTTTTTAAGCATTCACGACACTCGCGAACCGAATCGTTTCAAACCCCGTCGCGTGACTCGCGTACGCGTCGAGTACGCGATTCAACGGTGACCGTCGGGGCCACGCGGGCACGTCGCGCACCGCGTACACCGTTGTCGGGAACGGCCGAGACACGTTCCGAGCGAAATTGCCTGTATTGCACGGCGCACCGTGGCCACTAGGATGCCGCAACACGCGAGACGCGACAACCGTATCTGTGACGCGTGCATTCGAGATACCCGCAGATACCCGGGCCGGAGACGCTGCGGCCCGACCGCGGCTGGCAGCGATACTTATCCCGGGTCTTTTCCGGCTGGTGACCAGTTCCGGCAGTCCGTCGCGATCGTAACGCTACACGCGATAATAACAATAACGCGTCTAGCCGGTGCGTATCGCGGACACGCGGCCCGGGGAATCGCGGTGCGCGCCTCCCGCGCGGCGTTCCTCTCCTCTCGCGAACGCGGTTGACCGCGACTGCCGCACGCTCGAGAGTCGCGCGGTCGTAGTGTACGCGCACGTAACGGACGTTCACGGGTATCGCATACAAACCTCGCCTGTAGCGCGACGCACCCGCGGACCGTCGCGGTTTTTCCCCGGGACGGATACGATCCCGTGTAGCGGGATGTTCACGCCGCTACGGAACCGGATCGGCGGCGAGATTCCGGAGCGGTACGAGACCGGCCGGGACGGCGCTCGCCGCCCGCCCGCCCGCTGTTTCCGTGCGGTTTCAACGCCGACATTTATTTCGGCTACAACGATCCCGCCGTCCGTTTACGGGACGGTTTGGCGGGCGCACGTTCGCTGTTTAAAATTCAAAAGTATACGGTCCGGGTAGACGAACCAACGGCGACGAAAAATTAAACAGTATTTAACGCGTCGCAAAATATACTCGTTACACGAGCCGATCAACGAATAAAAACATTCCGAAAACAGCGATTGATTTTCCGAAATATCACATTTGAACGGGTCGCCGCCCGGTACTATTGTACACAAGAATAAAACGATTTCGCTGTCATCTTTCGTTTTTCATTTCCGAGTTCGCTGCGCGTGTAACACTTTGTTTACTTTAGAATTGAATTCGGCGCGACATCGGAACGAAAAAAAAAAACCCCCCGTCGCCTTTACGCCGGGAGATTCGCCCGAAATACATTTATGTCGATGACTGATATGAAAGACAACGTTTAACCGCATAGTTGAAAATTGCAGCTACTATTGATTATTATCCGTTCTAAAACGGGCCCCTCAAGACATAATAATTACTAAATGTTTATTAGTTTTCTGCCCGACATAAATCGATAAGGAAAATAAATTAATCGAATTTCGATCGTGGAAGTTTTCCAATAATTATATTCGAGTATACAACTCGAATACGCATCGTCTTATCTATAATACAAATCGATCGCTTGTAAACGTATTTTGACCGGTCCGGTTCGTTACATTGAAATATTAACTTCAGCGGTAATTATTATCGAATACGCATTACGTGGAAACAATACAAAACCGTCGGGAGTAAAAAAATTCGAATTTTGGCAGCCACGCGTCAATAGGGTAAATTAAATCGATTGCCGCGTGCAATTTTGATTTATGCCTTGGATACTACGCGACGGCGGTAGGGCTCGGTAGAAACAATAATTATTTCAAATTTTTTTATATCTTCAAATCAACAACGAAATTCCACGCGTTTATCAATACATATGGTATATGGCCGCCGGGATTTCCATATTTACCATCTTCTTTTTCTGCTCCGCCTCCATCCCAACTATTTGAGATCGGTCACCTTCACTCCATAAACCTCCACATCGTCCTCGTTGCATAAATCCGCCGTTCATTCTCTAACCAACCGCCTCTTTTTCGGTCTCCGTCTCCGTGTTCCTAAGTTCGTTCGCGTTGCAGTTCTCACCGCTATCCGATTCCTTTCTCCCCCGTGACATGCCCAGACCGTCTCGGTCTATTTTCTCTCGCAGTTTTTTGTCTATTATCGAAGCCACGCCTATGCTACCTCGTATCACGTACGTACTCATTACTCGTCCCATCTTCTCTCACCACTCCGGCACTCATCCACTCAAACGTACTCGTCTTTGCTACATTTACTATATTATCTATTTGATGATTGTATTTTATTTCGTTACGAGCCATACACCTCGAGTAATTCAATTATAATAACACACTATATGTATGTATATATATATAAGTATATGCACATTTATAGACATTTGGACCGACGGTTCTCATATTATACGCCGAAATGCGACGCGTAGGTACATCGCGCGACATATTATAATACTCTATCGCGGTTTAACGGTATATCGGTCAGGGATTTTTTTTTTTTATTATTATTATTATTATTATCGTTGCGTATTGGAAAGGTTTTTACAGTGTTTAAAAAACCAAGGGATGTAAAATAGTGTCACCCGTTACACACCGGGTACTGGGATCTACATCGGGTCTCGGGCCGAACGACCGAATCGAGTTATTATACGCGCGCGCCACACACGACACACACAATAAAACGATATTGTCCGCGGCTATGAGGCACACGGTAACAACGCGCGAAACCGCGCGGTGCGCGAACGCGGCCGCGGCATTGTTTACCGGGCGTGCGGCTCACTCCGGCGGCACGGTTACCGTCGTCAGAGACGGCGTTTAGGCGGGCGTACGTGTGTGCGCGCGCCCGGGGTTTTCGATTGTGACTGTCTGCGCCTGTCGCGGCGGAGTTCTCTATCGTTACGCCGCGTGCGGTGTTATCGCGTAGGTTGCGTGCGCTCGGCCGTACGCGCGCGGCGCGAGAGGTTCCGCGGGCGCGCAGCGGCGTTTCGGCCACGGTCCCCGCGGCCGTCGGGTTTCGCGCGGCTAGGTCAACGAATTCGTAGCGCTCCGCGGTAGCGCAACAAGGCGCGCGCAATACGGGCGATTTCGAGACCCGAATGCGACGGTTCGGCGCGCGCCCGTACGAAACAACAATAATATTTCGGTCGCGGCACCGCCTATATGCGAGAACCCGTGCGCGCGGTGCCGCGACCGAAATATTATTATTATTATTATTATTAGGTTCTGTACAGGACGTATTCCGTAGCGGCCCGTTTCGGCGCGGACCGCGTATCAATTATTGTCGTTGCGAAAACGCAAGAACTCGGTCAACGGCGACGCGGGTAACGGCGATAATCGTGAAAAACATTCAAAAACGTTCGGAAAATCGTTCTCGGATTATACGTGCCGGAAGAGAAATATTGTTGTTTTTTTTTTGTTTTCGAACCGTATTTGACCGTACGACCTTTCGTTTTTAAAAACAAAAATCTCGTTTTGGATTCACGTACGATTTTTAATCGTTCAATCGTTTCTCACCATTACAGAACTATCAGTAACATAACGTAATCGCTATTCGTCTCGCGTGTACCGTGCCGGGATCCGTTTTTATCCGGGGTTATCTGACAAAAACGAAATAAATATTTGTTTTTTTTATTTTACGTGAAAAACATTGCTTTTGTCTCGTACAAATAATATCACGAATACTATGATTAAACGTGATATTATCTATACGATATTATTTATGATAAACCGATGATTTTCTCGGAAAAAAACGTGACTATAATGTCCTTTTTTTTCTACCCGGATACCCCATTTCGCTTTTTAAACGGTCTGAATTTTTCATTAGGCGAATAACGAAGAAGAGGTGTAGATATCTAGCTAATAATTTTCCGGTTTTCAGTAGTTTTTTTTTTTTTTTTTTTTGTTTTTTAATAAGTTTTTCTGCAGTCATCATAAACAGAAATGTCCATTTCACACACAAATTTTCTCCTATTCGGTGATACGCGATCGCCTATTACCGTTTCAGTTCTCCGTACGTGTATATGATTTACATATTCTGTTTTTCATACAACTAACGCATGTATAGGTAATTAGTCTTCCTTCTTTCAAACGTTCTCAGTTCAATGGTGTACACTGTAGGACGAAAACGGTTCTCAAAACCTTGACTTCGATTATCGAAAGTCTTTTGTTATCATCTCATGTTGTAAGTGAAAATTTCTCAAATAGCTATTGTATAGTTTTTAACTTTCCTGATAAAAATTTTGATTTTCGTGACTTATTAATGCCATGATAGAATTCGTTTCCCCTTGATGTTCTTTTGCTTATTTCCCGACTTTTGCAATTTGTTCACCATTTATTTCCACGTTCGAAAATTTAACTTTTCGCACTTTTTTAAACGTGAAATCGTCTACTTGTGAGTTAAGTCGATCTTCGTTACTCGCGAGTACCATAAAACGTAGTTGTTCTTCGTCAATATACGTAAACCCATCTTTTTCTCTGACCACCATTGACACATTGGCTGACCGACATCTAGTCTGGTATTGTCTAAAACGACAACATATCACCTGCATACGCTAATTGTGCCGTTTTTTTTTTTCCAATTACACCCATTCGTTGCGTACGATTTAGTTCTCCTACGAGTTTTCCGAGACTCGGCTTAATCCCTGTCGTATGAAAACGATTCGCGACTTCAAAAGCGAACGATTTCGCGCTCGCTTAGAAACCATAAATAACATTACCGCGCGCTCTATTAACGACGATAATAATAATAATAAAAAAATAATATTTTGTTCGCACATCGGTCGATTTATTGTACAGTAAAATAATTGACACGGAGAAGTGGTGGTGGTTTTTTTTTTTTTTTGTTTCTCTTTCCAATACTCGTTTTCTTCGTGACTTGAATGCAATTATCGCACTGTAAAATAAATAAATTACAAAAACGCATACACACCGGTGTACCCATAGCTATATTTATATTTATATATAATAATCATAATGATATACCGTCTCCGGACCGAAATGTATTTCGTTTGAAAAATAATAAAGCGAGCGCGCGACGGATTTTTCTCCTGCCCGCGACGCACACTACCTGTATCATAATTGAAACGTTAAAATTAAACCGGTATACTCTGCGCGTGTATTATAATATTTTCGTTTCGCGAGTCTGTATGCCAACCGACAATGTAGGTGGTATTTATAATAATAATAATATTATTATTATATAACCGATCGCAACAATTATATATTTCGAACTGTACGTTCGTGTGCATTGGAATAAAAAAAAAAAAATAAAAAAAAAAGCAAAACAAACAATGGACGTTAATCTAATACGAATTTTAATCACGAACCGTTTGGAATAATTTAAATTCAATACGCGCGCGTTGTACGGCGAGCGATCGTATTTATTTACACGGATATTTAGAAAAAAAAAAAAAAATAAAAATAAAATACGTTCTACGATCACGACGCGTGTTCTCGTATACAATATATATATATTATGTATTATTATTAAAACTGTATTATCTTTATATAGAGCTGAGCTAAATCTATTTGGTTTTTTTTTTTTTATTGTTAATCACATGTTTAATTTCTTTTAATTCCGTTTTAATTTATTTTTTAATTCATTTGTTCATCCCAGTATTAATCAACGGTATTCATGCTTGTAATTCGTATCGAATGTGCCTATCTGTAGTTTTCTCTTATTCGTTTGTTTTGAATTAATCAATATTGTATTACTGCCGATCTACATCACAAGTTCGCTCAAAAGGGATACAGATGTTCATTGACGATTGCATAAAAAATCAACTGTGTAAATTAAACAATGACGATTAATAATAACGACAACAAATGACGAAAACACACTCGTGTGCCGTACGTAAACGTTGAAAAAAAAAAAAATAATAACAATCGCCCTACGGAATCAATCCATTATATGCCCGCTCGCAATGCCCGTACTCGAACCGGTCGATTATTGCGTCGCGTTCGCCATCATCGTGTTGTTGTTGTTGTGCGCGCTATTCGTTTTCCCGATTGCCCGCGCGGTACTCGTAGCTAACAACGGCGTGCGCCGCGTGTTTGCTTGGATCGAATTCCGGACACCGGACCCGGTCGCTCAAGCGAACGCTGCGTCGGACCGTCGTTCGAGCGATCGAGAGCCCCGTTCGGCCCGCTCGCCCGCGGCGTTCGTCCGGGAGACGGGCGAGACGCCTGCGCCGCGCTGAGTGCGACTGCCGAGTGCGGCACGCAGTCACTCGTACAACGCGCGCGCCCGTTTATGACGGCGTTCGAAAAGCGCTTGAACGGTTAACGCGGTAAAACGCGCGTCGGCCGGTTGTCGCAATTAGCAAACGGTCGCTTTTTTCATTATCATTCGGGTGACGGCGGACGGGAGGCCATCCGGCGACAATTGAACGCGACGCGATTTCGCGTGTACAGTTTACCATTGGATACCTGTCCGCGCGCTGTTTCGAACGCCGGATTTATTGCCGGGCACTCGCGACGTGCGCACCGAGCAAACTTTTGAGAACTCGCGTTCAAATGCCAACCAAATTGTACGCGATGTAGGCGAACGCGCGCTCCGCGCAAGCCGCGCTCGTACGGGGCTCGGCTCGATCCACAATACCGTTCGTCGCGATAATCACGCGTAATATTAGCAGACGGCGAATGCGACACTCGTTAATTTAACGCCGGCGGAATCCGCGTGCGTCGGCGGGAAACCGTGCGGTCCGACGCGCGGCGAATACGAAAAATCAATCGGAAATCGACAACCGGTCGAGGGTTGGGGATGTACACCCCGACACGCGTGGCGTCGGTATTTTTCGTGGGTGGGGGGTGGGGGAAAGAAAAGAAATTTCACGGACATCCCGGCGTTCGCGACCGTCGCGCGTGTCATTTATCGTCGTTTCAGCGACGACAACAACATTGACGACATCAACGGCAATAACAACATTGTCGTCGGGACCGCGGCAGCGGGCAACGGTTATCGTCTCGTAATTGACAATACGGAATCGCGCGCGCGCATTACAACGGCATTATAGATTACACGGGGCTCCCATCCACACCCGAGCGCGACGGAAGCGTAGGAACAGCGTCACGGACTTACGGATACCCGCGACATGTGCCCCGAGTGAACGTATCGTGCGCCGCATCTGGGGTTCCGCGATGCCGTACAACTTGTGTTTTCGAATATCGAACTCAAACGGCGTCTGCGTGGTTTTTAAATTTCCGTTTCACGCCCGAACGGCCCGCGGTTCGAATAGGCGACAGCGCGACGTTTCAAAAATTCCAAACGAATTCGATACTGCACGCGCGTTATCGTCGAGCAATGAAACGCGTATAGCCGAGAAACGACTAATATCTAGAGAGAAAAAAAAAAAATGTTTTCCACGGCGGCGTGAAATTTCGTGTTTGAAACATCGCTCCGAACGTGAACATTTCGAGCGAAATGTCGCATGCCTCGTAACCCAATGCGTATACGCTGTCCGAAACGTCAGAAGCGTTTGCGTGGCGAAAATCCACGGCAGACGCAATAACGGAATATGCCCCCCCCCCTCCCGCCCACGCGATTTTCCCAAATTTTTCACCCGACGAAAAAACAATATACGAACACTAATACAGTTTTGACGAGTCGAAAAAAATAAAATGATTTTCGCCGCGGAATGATATGTTCGCGATGGCGTGTGCGATCGTACACGAGAACTTGCGGACGTCAGTTTTACCTATACCGATTCGGTTCGAGCGGACCTCTAACCGGAAACACACCGTATACAATATAATTTTGTTATGTAGCAACGGAAACGCGGGCTGTACAGCGAATCGATATGACTATACATTCAAACTCGAATCGGAACCTTCCCGCGGTCACCGCGTGCGTTTTTTACGCGTGCGGGATTAACATTGTACAGTGAAAAAAAAAATCTTCCGTAGTTTCCCGTCGTTCGCGCGCCTGTATAATTTACGATTAGGTATACGGAATCGCGATAATCCGAAGAAAATCGATTTTGTGCGATAATTATTATCAATATATACTTCCGCCGAGTATGGAAGAGGAAAAAAAAAATGCTAGTCGTAAACACCCGCGAAAAAACGTCTATAATGTCTTTTAAAAATGTCTAACACATATGTACCGCGAACCTATTTTAGATTCTGAGTGGAAACGAGGAAGGTTATGGTTTTAAAAAGATGTTTTTTTTGTTGTTTTTATCTTTAAACAACTTTTCTACAAGAAGACTTGTTCGGATTTATAAGTTGTTGCACCTTTTCTGAAAGAAAATTTGTTTGGGGAGGTATTTTAAGAAGGTCATTTTTCGATTTTCTCAGGAGTTTTCTTATCAAATTTGGAAAACCGAAAAAAAAACGGGAAAATACAAGAAATGTAAGTACCAGTTAAAATATATTACGGCTTTTTTTTTCTTTGAACATCTTTTCTACTTTTCTACTTTCAACTTTTACAACAGTGGCCGCATCTATCCCCACTACCCTAGAACGTCTTTTTAATGAAAACAATTCCATCATATTAATAATTATTATCGCCCAAATCATAATTATATTCAGTGCACGTGTCGGCCTTGCAGGTCCTCTATGCATATATGTACACGAAAGTTGCAAAATTAAAAATTATTTACACGCGAAATAATGTTATAACAAATTACGCAGTGCTCGAATCGGGAACAAATTGGAAGCCTTACGCAACACTGTAACGAAAACCGCACGTACATGAATATTTCATTGTTTTTGTGTCCATAGTGACGTTTGGAAAAATTAGAAAGAGTACCCTAAAAAAAAAAAAAAAAAAAATTTAAGAAGAATTCCGTGACCTAACGTCCCTCCTTAAATAGATTTTGGGGATTGCAGCGCACATTAATTTATAAATGCAATTGTAGAGCATGAGGTTTGACGAGACGCAGACATAGCACACCACTATTAACCGACATATTCTGTACTATAATGTGTCAAACATGAAAAAACCGAATAAATGCAGGACCTTTATGTTTTGTAGTCGAAAATAACATAAAGGGACGTGGTAGGTAAAAAAAAAAAATTGCTATTGATAATAATATTTTTGGTGAAAAGTAGAAGAAAGTAAAGTAAATATTTGAACATCGAACACTATAAATACGCATTTGAAGAAATTAAATTATTAACAATAATTATCGAAGTTTTTTACAATTATTTTTTTTTTGAAATCGAACGAATAATCAAGGTTCAATGCGGTCTGTAGAATGGTGTTTGTCGATTGAGTAAACGAAACCCGGTGGAAAATATTTCGAGTGAAAACAGCCATAACCGGTCATAATCTAACCGTTCCCCTAGACGATAATCGCGGGCAGTCGATTAGTGGAAAAGTCTTACCTAATAAATAAATAAAAAAAATACGCTACTGTCATATGGTAGAATTAATAAATTCCTCGGTAGACTCGGAATCTGAAAAACACAAATACCAATAAAAATAAAAACAACGTTTGTTTTTAAAGTATAATATATTACACATTGTTATTTTAACAATTTTATACAATCAAAGCATAGTATACATAATATATAAACTAATTAATTTAGTTATTATGCGATTGCGGCGAAAGGGCGTTAACCGTTTACAATAACTGTATTTCTCTCATCTGGGAGCCTGGTTTTAAACATGCTGTCATTCCCTAAGAACTGACATGTTATCAACAANCCTGCCCATAATATAATGAGCCAAAAATGAATTAAAGAGAAGGTAAGCAGAAGCACGAACGTGACTCCCAAATCGAATAGCCGAAACCGACTCGAGAAGAAGTTCATAGTCTTTAGCTTTTGAACATACGTGTTGCTGGCACGCCAGTGGCGGTGGGTTACATTGAACCCACCGCCATAAGCCTCCCACCCACCCGGTGCCAAAATAAATGCGGACGGTGTCGGTGGCACCTCCGACGCCTTCGAGGATCGAAGTGATACCGTCCGCATATTGGTAGAAGCCGTCAAAAGCCGACTACACAATTTAATGTGCAATATAAAATTTAAAAAAAATGAAAAAATGATTAATACAAAATATACGAAAAAAACAATACTCAAAAACAGATAACCTAATTTAACGTTAAACGCACAAAAAAAACCAAAAATAAAACTACAATCTAACCGACAACTAGACGTCGAAGACGGTCAGCGGCCGGCTGATGATTGGTGGTTTATCACCTTTGCGCGAGACCTTCGAAATGATTAACTAAGTCCCGAACCGGACTGGATCTGATCATTACAAATCTCCAGTCGTTTGGCCCCGCAACCACGTCGGCGTCGCTGGTATCGTCAGCCCGTGCTCCGGTCTCTAGATCGAACACGGGTTCGATCTCGGTTACGGTGCTATCGTACATAAATTCCGCGCCCTCTTGGCCTGACGACGTGGCGTTGTGAGACGCGGTGTTTATTCCACTGTCCCATCCCGGGGCGTCCGAAACTTCTTCTTTTTCTTCTTGTCCGACGTAATCCACCGGTGTTTCTGCGACTTTTCGGCCACTGGAAAGACCCTGCAGAACTTGGCGAATAGCTTCTACCACCACCGGCTTCAAGAAATATGCGATTGAGAGCATAGCGAGTGAATTCAGATTCAAAGCAGTAAAGAAATATGCTATTATATCTCAAGAGTTTATTAACGATGCAGTTAATAAATTCAGTCGATATAACAATGAACCGTTTTCAATCGTACACTCGTCCGGGTGTGCCGTGGAAACGGCGGCCTTTGGATACGCGGTTTGTTTATAATCGGCCAGCACGAAACCCGGTCTCGCGTGAAAAAAAGACGATAATTAATACGCGTCAATTATCAAAGGTTTCACAAGCCGGCTAATCGCATCCGGCCTGTATTCAACAGACGACCATACCTATTATTATTATTGTTATTATTTTCATTATTGTTATTGTCGTCTCGGGCGAGGTCGACGCTAAGAATAATTAATCACCGCGACCGATCGGACCGAAAGAATAGTACACACATCCCGACGATTATCGCGGGCAGTCGATTAGCGGAAAATTCTTGTCTTCAAGACCGGCGTCAAAACGTTCGAGTTCTGCGCAATCGGAGAAAACGTCGAAAATCGGCCGCGGGGTACCCGAAAACGATTACTACAACCGGCCAATACGCGCCTTCAGCCGTGGTGCGGCCGAATGCGTTTTACGTCTGCGGCCCCGGAGAATTAGGGCTCGATTCCATTTTCGGCGTTTTCCTTGCCCGTGCAATAATTTCGTCTAGTATAATTTTTTCCCGCGTGTAAATCGCACGTATGTATTTCCGAAATGCGATTCCCTCGATTGCCGAAACCCGTGTTTCCATCGCACGAACGGCTCGAACCGCGGCACCGAAACGACGCACAACTCGTTTTATTTTCGACGGCGTAACGGTACGTCATGTTACAGGCGACCGTGCGTGAAGTCGCCCCACCCGCTACCCAACAGAATGAAACGTAAGGCGTACCGTCCCCGGAACGTCGGGCGAAGGTCTCGAAGCCGTTTCGTAGGCTCGGCGGGGGGGGGGGGGGCAGGGGGCCGGCAACTTCGCGCACATTACGGGCACGTGCGCCGTTACATTACGCGAGCGTTCCGAAACGTCCGGGAAAAAGACTAAAATATTACAACGCGCGTCGGAATCCCCGTCGGCACCCGAACGCTCGCGCGCGCGGCGCGACACAATAAACAGGGACCGCGCCGTTAATAACGCGCGCGTTCGCGTAATGGACGCGTTAATGGGAATCATTTGTGTAGTCGCACATCCGCCGTCGTCCGTCACGACGACGGCGACGGCGCGCGTAGATTAGGCCGCGCAGCGCCCGGTCACGATGTTCTACGCGGGTCCGTCGAACGGATTCCGTACGGTTTTCCGTTTCCGCGGCGCGCGGCCGAGTCGCCGTGTGCGACGCGAGCGGGCCGGAATTATCGTCGTAACGCGGCCGACGTCTGTGCGGGTTTTCCGGCGGCCCATAAACATCTCCGGTTTCCGCGGCGACGACGCTCGGTGACGATAATAATTACGATCGTGACCGGCACGCGCGCGTCGGTTGTCGACAATTAACGGGACGGTATTGTTTTTAAACGCTCCGCGTCACCGCGCCGGCGTAAATTACCGACGCTATTTCCGTAAACGAGTACGCGCCGTTCGATTTATTTCGCTTTCCGAACGGGCGTTCACGCGTCGTCCGTCACGGACCGATTCCGTGTGTCGGCGCGTACATCACGCGGCGGTCCCGCCGCGGCGGGATCCGCTCTATTTTCGTAACGTTTCCGTGTCCCCTCGCGCGCTCTTATTTGTCGGTCCGAACCGCGGTCGGACGCCGCGACGCCGCGACGTGGTGTACGGTCGCGTTTTTCCGACGCCACGTGTCTCCGCTTCGCTTTACGTCGCTCGCGGTTCCCGTCACGCGCCGCGGCGCGTTCTGACGTCCGCGTAAACTGCACCGTCCCGTCGACGAATGTCGGCCGGCGTCGGTCGGCGAAAAAGGCCGCGCAAGTCGTACGGGTCCGTGCGGGGCCCGAGCCGTGCAGAACGCCGTCCGCGCGGCGGGCCCTCGGCCGGCGGACGTACGACGTTGCCGGCCGGTCGTTCCCGTACGGGGGGGCCGTCGACCAGCGGCGCGTGATGACCGGCCGTCCCGCGTCACGCGGCCGCGTTCGTTTCGGAACGGTTTACGCGGACCTGGCGCCGCGGTCCACTCGTCGTTTTCTCCGTCCGGCACCGCGCCACCGTAACCGCGTTCTCGCCGTCGACCAACCTTCGCGGCGGCGCGCTTTACTGGCGGAGTCGAACGACCGGTCGTTTCCGCGCAGTCAATATCGTGCATTTTGGTCCGCGCGAAAACCGACGTGTTTTGCGTACGCGTTGTATCGGCGGTGAACCGTCATGTAACTTGGGTACAGTTTCGCGTACGATTCGTTCGTCGAAGCCGTGCGGCGGTGCGGCTGTTTAGGAACCGTGCCCCGTTGTTTTCGTTTTGACATTTTCAAAGTCACTCGCGCGACTTGAGCCTTACTGCCCGTAGGCCGAAGAAATTACGCGTAGGTGATTAGATCAATCTATTCGGTTAACGCGCGACCGGCACTAAAGTATTTTGCAAACAATTAGATGCGTTAAAAAAAAAAAAAAAATACCAGTAATATTTAATGAACAAGATTATTCATCGTTATCGATATTATATAAAAAAAAAAAAAAATACCAAAATAATACCTAGTGTCGTTAAAACGCAATAAATTTCGTAAGAAAAAACGATTTTTAGCGAGGTCCGGTTAAACGTGTTTTGAAATGCCTTGATTCCGTACGATTTCATTAAAACTTTGACCCAAAACGCTTAGAAAAGAAAAAAACCGCCGCACTAAGATATTATTGTTCCATAAAAAATACAACGAACCATATTTTTTCCGGATTTTCGGTTAGCGCGCGTAAACTCGGCGATGCATAAAAATAAATTTGTAATCATGGTCGATAGATGGTATTAAATCATCATTATCTATTTACGAATAAGATCAAATGCAAAAATGCGCCCGGTGTTTTATCTAGATATTCGAAATGAGGCGATTAATGCGCAGATACGCAAATGACGCGGCGTTTTTTCAAAGTGTTCATGAATTTTGCGAGTATTATCTTATAAATACAAAATATTATGAAATTAGAAGAAAATAAATATTTACATTTTGCGCTAACACGCGTGTAATATCCATAAAAACTTACAGCCTGGTCGTTAAAATGTAAATTACACGCCCGGCGTCGGGCACACCGTCGTCGTCCAACTGCAGATCATAACGATAGTAAAATTATTATAATATTTTCCCGTCTCACGTCTCACGCGTCGGACTCGTGCATTGTGCGGATTTCGCGTAAAAATCGGAAATTTCGATTTCGCCGGCTTAATTCACGCGGTAGGCAACCAAATCGACACGCACCGCCGACCGCAAATTGTGTGCGCTATCTAGCGGCACGGCGGTAATCGTTGCGACACGGCCGGTCCGTCGCAGGTAGAGAGCGATTTACGACCGTCCGCGCCCGCCCAGCGCCTAAAGTTAGAAATAAAAAATGACCGAATGAAAATAAAATGTTTACGATTGCTGTTTTAGTACGCCATAATTTGGCAGAACGCTGAAAGTTTCACTTCCGAATTCTGACGGTGTTCAACGAACACTTCAAATGTTACGAAACGTGCGCAAATGTCTATAGTAATTCAATAATGATACGAATACGTATTTGAAATATTTAAAAATGTTACAACGTACTTACGGTTTTTTTCTTTTTTTTTTATAGCGTGTCAGCGAAAACGGATTCAATCCATTTATCTCGTTATGTTTTCGGTTTATTGATACGATTCCGATGGGAAATGATACGCGTTATTAAATATTGTAGTAACAGATGTTACTTGCACCGGTAAAATAAATTGTTTAGCTGCCTATACGTTTTAAATGTATCAAGTGGGGGGTATTTTCTAAGATTTGCCTGCGACTTTTATTGTTTTTTTTCTGCTTTTATAGGAACTTTTTTTTTTTTTTCAAATAAAAAACGTTTTATGGCAGTCAAACTCCATGTATCGTTTTAAATTGAATGAACCTTATATCCGAACGGAATACACCGATACACTAAGCACACCTATTTCCCGGAGTAATGCAGGTTCGGCAATCGTTGGATCGGTACTATTGATAAAGCCGTTTGAATCTGGATCGCGTTGCCTAAATAATATCGTCCAATACGTCAGAGCATTTGACTGTGTCGTCGATTTTACTATGAAATAATGTCGTTACGTACCGTACGGACGTCGCAAATGTATTCTTGTTTCGTAGCGCTGGCCCAGGGTCGTCGTCGCAATATTTTTATCTAGTGGGTATACCGTGCGAGACGGCCAGTATAAGCAAGAGTGAAACTAAAAAAAAAAAAAAAAACCAAACGCTGTACTCGTAATTATTATAATTATTGCGTTGTGTGTCTCTAGATCAACAGCGACCGCGGGCTATAGTTGATCGGATCGCCTAAATAGAAATTCGTATTATTGCGTACGGGACGATAGAGTAAATTATGATAAAAAAAAAAAAAAAAATTATGCGTCTTAAACCGTAGTTTCCTCCCTCCCACCATCCTGACAACGGGTGAATTTAATCGGTGGCGTACACAGAGAGGGGGTTTAGAGGGTCATACATTCCCCCCCCCCAAGGAAATATCCTCCTTCGTTACATTTTTTTCAAATCGAGTTTTACGTTCAATAACATATTGATGTATTCTTATGCAACGGAATAAAAATTTCGTTTCATCAAATATCTTTTATTCGGTAATAACTGTGAAAACGCTGTGCTGAATGAACCGTGTGCTATCACGTCCCTACGGGAAATCGTTACAAACGAAACCCCTCCTGAAAAGAAAATCCCGCGTGCGCTACCGAATAGGTATAACGTAGAATAATTATATTATTATGACCGTAGCTTTACTATGGTGTCCGTGCGATTATCCATATGCGCGGCCGGATTATCGCGCGGAAAGACCGATATAACGGGGGGGGGGAGTTGTTCGCAATAATATCCGTCCCGCGCCCTACCGGCGCCGGGTGACGGACGGGCACTGGTCGTGAGTACGTCGTCCGACAGATGTCGCCCGGCGACGGCGGGACGCGCCGCGCCGTCGAGTACACCGACTAGACCGGGCAGTACGTTTTTATGGTTTGTTTGGGTGGGCGCAATGACTGCCGCGCCGCCGCGACACCATAACCATAGAATTTTATGTGCTGCTCGTTTTCCCCCTCGACTAATAACAACAACAACAATAATAATAATAATGATAATAAAATAGGTACCGCTTTATTTTCGACGTTGGCCAAGGTCGCGGTTACGCCGCGCCGTGAACATACACGTGACTAATACGAATATTACACAAATGGATTTCAATCCGTTCAATCCGCGATTTAAATGATGGAGAAAAGAGATCATTTTTTTCACGGCCCATCAGACAACTAAGTACACGTAGGTATACGCATAGATAGATGCGTATAGGTTTAAAAGACGAACGGACATATTCGCACGGTGGGTGGGCCACTGTTGTAGGTGAGAAGTCGGGAAGGCAGAGGGGAGATTCAATGGACATCTGTGCGCAAAGATTAATCATCGCCGACGAAAAGCGATTCTGAGTGGAGTTCAAGCTCTACAAACAAACACACAAACAAAATTAAAGAAAGTACATCATATGGCAGTGGCGCATCTGAAGCTCAATATCAAGGACCGGGAGGTTTGAAAATTTTAATACACCACAATAAATCGTGAGGGATATTCTCGACCCCCGCACCCCCCAAAAAAAAGACGTGGACATTTCGCGTTTAGGCCCGGGTATTTCTGAAATTTGCACGATTTCGGCGTTTACCCGTAACGGCCGTAACATTGTGTGCATAATTAGCTGTCCCGCGCCCGGCATTGCCCGTGCCAATTTGTATTATTGTTATTTTACCCATATTCATTTTTTGGTTTTGGCCGTGTCAGAATTGAATGAAAACAAATGGGTGAAAAGTAGGCGGTCCACCTTTGGCGGACTAAATGCGTTCTATTGTGAAATTATAATAGTGTAAACAAATAGTAATAGTAGTAATTATAGTAGTTTTCTTTTCCGTAACACCAAGGTCACCCCCGAATAAACAAAAATATACAAATAAGCAATTAGATATTCGTATAAGATGTACCTGAAGGCCCCTATTATATCCCTAAGGGGTTGAATTTTGAAAAACCTTTCTCAGCGGATGTCTGCGTCACAACGGCTATCTGTGTGCCAAATTTTAGCCCGATCCGTCCAGCGGTTTGGGCTAAGGCGATGATAGATCGGTCAGTCAATCAGTCAGGACATGTTATTAAAAATGATATTTTATGTATACGTATATACATAGAGAGAGAGAGAGCTGACCCACGTCCACATTTTGTTGAGCGGTAAACGTTTTTACTTGTGATGAAATTATGAGTGTGGTTCGGTCAGCACTGAGTGCTGTGGTTTGTTTCCCGACTGTTAAAAGGAGGGTTGTATTTTTACTGCGTGTGCACGTATGTATTCGCATGCCAATTCGGCTATATTACCGGGTTTCAAATTAGCGAATGAAATGATTATGGTCGAATAAATTGTGTTTACTAATCGTGGGTCGGCACGAATAACGTGCTGTGATTAAATCTGTAAAATCGTAAAATTCCCAGAACGTTCTTGCAACTTATTTCTAAACGGATTGACGTGTCGTAAAACCGTCCAATAGAAACATTATAACTTAATAGATTACGACACGGTCGCGGTTCCATACCTGTGTCGCATTGTCTCTTTTAGCATTCGTCCACATTATATGCAGTTAAAGGGAAAAGTCTTTTGTCTTAAACACTCGAGACTAGAAGTTACGTTATTTTGATAAGAATTCATGATTTCGTAATTTAAACAATTTCAATACGACCAATAAACATTTAACCAACAAGATTTAAATTATTTTTTTAATATAAAAAACTTCTTTATGTGACTTAAATATAAATGTTAGACATATGCTGTCGCTGACTTCTTTGTAGGTATTATCTAACTCTACAGCTTTTCTCTAGAACTCAATCATATATCTTTCATTGTTAAGACAGCGTTCGCAAGACACGTTTTCGTTCGACCGGTTTTTCTCCGACTTACTGTGCATATCCGACTACCACGAAAATGTTTTCATTTTTCGGGTTAATATATAGCCTACAAAACTCACAAATAATTTGGATTTCTATTGGTAAAAGGATATTCAAAATCGATCCTGTATTACCTCCTATAACCTCACAAACTCACACGCTTTATTTTTTTATAGTAATATAGTATAGATTACTATTCAATATTTACGCAAATGCGATATGAACGAGTACATACGCAAAATGAATGAATGGTAAACGTTGTCCTGCATGATATTTCAAGCGATTAGGATAAATTAATTCAAGTCGATCCAGCCGTTTAGACGGAGTTCAGTGACATACACACGTACAGTAGAATTATATATAAATAAAGATATATAGATGCATACATCATACGTTCTTATCGAATATACGCAACAATATTTACAACGGTTTTAAAGCGATATTAATATTTTTTTTCTCCTATGAACCAATCTATGGTAGTATGATGACAACTGTTTGGACATCCACGTCGATACACTTATATGTATTATGAAAAAAAAAAAATTGCCCCAGTCATATCATTATCGCTACATTTTGGTGACGCTGATTGAAATATCCGAGAAATAATAAATGGCACGGTTACGAATACTGTATTATTTTATTGCCTATAGCCTATAGCCGTAATTGAAAAATCACAGCCGAAAAATTCCAAGGAAGGAGCGAACCATCCGTCGGCCCCCTTATATATGCGCCCACTGTCACGATTTGAAAGCCAGGGAAGAAGCTAGAGATTAGCTAAAAGATATAGATCCACGCTAATGAACCAACATTAGACCCTATATTAATCGTTCAATCACATGTTTGACTTTGTTTTAACCCCAATTATTGACTATCTATGTTACCACAATACGATTTCTGTTATTATTCAATGTTCTTATTGATATTGTTACTAAGCAATTTTCACTATTTTATTATATTTCTATATATGTTGTATTCGATTGCCATATGAAATAGATACGGAAAAATTCGCCACTGTCATATAGTAAAATTATTAAATTCCTCGGTAGACTCGGAATCTAAAAAGCACAAATAACCATAGAAATAAAAACAACTTTTGTTTTTAAAATATAATATATTACACATTCTTAGTTTCACAGTTTTATACAATCAAAGCAAAATGTATATAACAAAATATAATATATAAACTTATTAACTTATTAATTCAGTTATTATTATGCGACTGCGGCGAAAGGACGTAAACCGTTACAATAACTGTATTTCGGTCATCCGGGAACCTCGTTTCAAACATGCTGTCATCACCTAAGAACGGGCATATTTTCAACAACCTTGTCCATAATATAATGAGCCAAAAATGAATTAAAGAGAAGGTAAGCAGAAGCACGAACGTGACTCCCAAAGCGAAGAGCCGGGGACGACTCAAGAATAAGTTCATAGTCTTTAGCTTTTGAAGATACGTGCTGATGGCACGCCAGTGGCGGTGGGTTACATTGAACCCACCGCCATAAGCCTCCCACCCACCCGGTGCCAAAATAAATGCGGACGGTGTCGGTGGCACCTCCGACGCTTTCGTGGATCGAAGTGATACCGTCCGCATGATGTTAAAAGCCGTCAAAAGCCGACTACACTATTTAATATGCAATATAAAATTTAAAAAAATTAAAAAGTGATTAATAAAAAATATACAAAAAAAAACAATACTCAAAAACAGATAACCTAATCTAACGTTAAACGCACAAAAAAAACCAAAAATAAAACTACAATCTAACCGACAACTAGAAGTCGAAGACGGTCAGCGGCCGGCGGATGATTGACGTTTTACCACCTTTGCGCGAGACCTTCGAAATGGTTAACTAGGTCCCGAACCGGACTGGATCTGATCATTACAAATCTCCAATTGTTTGGCCCCGCGACCACGTCGGCGTCGTTTNCGGTAGCAGTGCTGGTTATCTCGTTATCGTACATAAATTCTGTGTCCTCTTGTCCCGATGACGTGGCGTTTTGTGACGCGGTGTTTATTCCACTGTCCAATTCCAGGTCGTCCGAAACCTCTTCTTTTTCTTCTTGTCCGACGTATTCCACCGGTGTTTCTGCAACTTTGCGGCCACTGGAAAGACCCTGCAGAACGTGGCGAACAGCATTCACCACCACCGGCTTCAAGAAAAATGCTATTGAGAGCATAGCAAGCGAATGCAGATTCAAAGCAGTAAAGAAATATGCGATTATATTTCAAGAGATTATTAACAATGTAGCTAATAAATTCAGTCAATATAACAATGAACCGTTTTCAATCGTACACTGTCCGGGTTTGCCGTGGAAACGGCGGCCTTTGGATACGGTGTTTATTTATAATCGGCCAACACGAAAACCGGTTTTGCGTAAAAAACGACAATATTATTATTTAATCGGCGCGCTATTCGTATTTTCGCCGTTTTTTTTCCCGCACGATATTAACGTTATACTCGGTTCTTGCGGGGGAAAAACCTTTCGAGTCGATTTCGTGTACACCACTGTCCTCGACACGAGCAACGTTTAAAATCGAACGAATGTAAGCCTTGTGCGTGTTTTTTCCCGGTCTATCGGGGTAAATCAAAAAAAAACTCCCTCCTCAATAGGACCTCCTCCAGAAAAAGTGCACCCACACACTGGTAAATCGGAGCAAGGGTTTTGGTAAAAAAATTGTTTAAAGATAAAATGAAATAAACATTGTAAAACCAATCCGTCCCTCTCAGAAGCCGAAATCTAGCTTTGTCTCGGAGTAAGAAGCGTAAGAAACGAGTCAGTTTCTTACGCTCCTATTCTTTTTCAGTGTCAACCAATAATATAATAAGTTCTCTGCCCTACTATTCATAGTTATACGCGTTAGTTATCAATGGTTTCACAAGCCGGTTAAACGAATCCGGCCTGTACTCAACAGACTACTATAGTTATTATTATTACCGTCTCTAGCGGGACTGACGATAAAAATTATAAAACATTGCGACCGATTGGCCCAATAAAATATTATACACACAGACGATCGAGGTAATCGTTTTTATTTTGTTATTAGATTTTATCACGGGACAGATTATGAAAAAAAATTAATAAAAAATAAAAGGTGTCAACACATACCGGCAACAACGTCCGCGTATTATTATTAATATTAATTTTCTATAAATTTAATTTAATTATTTTTCTATATATTCTGTATCCGATATCTATATGAAATAATTAACAAAATTCGGTACTGCCATATAGTAAAATTAATAAATTCCTCGATAGACTCGGAATCTGAAAAACACAAATACCAATAAAAATAAAAACAACGTTTGTTTTTAAAGTGTAATATATTNTATATAAACTAATTAATGTAGTTATTATGCGATTGAGGCGAAAGGGCGTTAACCGTTTACAATAACTGTATTTTACTAATCTAGGAACCTGGTTTTAAACATGCTGTCATTCCCTAAGAACTGACATGTTATTAACAACGTTGCCCATAATATAATGAGCCAAAAAGAATTAAAGTGAAAGTAAGCAGAAGCATGAAGTTGACTTCCAAATCGAATAGCCGGAACCGACTCGAGAAGAAGTTCGTAGTCTTAAGCTTTTAAAGATACGTGCTGCTGGCACGCCAGTGGCGGTGGGTTACATTAAACCCACCGCCATAAGCCTCCCACCCACCCGGTGCCAAAATAAATGCGGACGGTGTCGGTGGCACCTCCGACGCCTTCGAGGATCGAAGTGATACCGTCCGCATATTGGTAGAAGCCGTCAAAAGCCGACTACACAATTTAATGTGCAATATAAAATTTTAAAAAAATGAAAAAATAAATAATAATAAATATACAAAAAAAACAAAACTCAAAAACAGATAACCTAATCTAACGTTAAACGCACAAAAAAAAACCAAAAAAAAAACCACAATCTAACCGACAACTAGACATCGAAGACGGTCAGCGGCCGGCGGATGAATGGTGGTTTATCACCTTTGCGCGAGACCGTTGAAATGGTTAACTAGGTCCCGAACCGGACTGGATCTGATCATTACAAATCTCCAGTCGTTCGGCCCCGCAACCACGTCGGCGTCACTGGTATCGTCAGCCCGGGCTCCGGTCTCTAGATCGGACACGGGTTCGATCTCGGTTATGGTGCTGGTTATGTCGTTATCGTACATAAATTCCGCGTCCTCTTGGCCTGACGACGTGGCGTTGTGGGACGCGGTGTTTACTCCACTGTCCCATTCCGGGGCGTTCGAAATCTCTTCTTTTTCTTCTTTTCTGACGTATTCCACCGGTGTTTCTGCAACTTCGCGGCCACTGGAAAGACCCTGCAGAACGTGGCGAATAGCTTCTACCACCACCGGTTTCAAGAAATATGCGATTGAGAGCATAGCGAGCGAATGCAGATTCAAAGCAGTTTAGCAATATGCGATTATATGTCAAGAGTTTATTAACGATGTAGTTAATAAAGTCAAACGATATAACAATGAACCGTGTTCAATAATACACTCGTCCGGGCGTACCGTGGAAACGGCGGCCTTTGGATACGCGGTTTGTTTATAATCGGCCAACACGAATCCCGGTCTCGCGTGAAAAAAAGACGATAATTAATACGCGTCAATTATCAATGGTTTCACAAGCCGGCTAATCGCATCCGGCCTGTACTTAACAGACTATTAATTTATATTTAATATTAATTTATAATTTATAATTATTATTATTACCGTCTCTAGCGAGACTGACGATAAAAATAATGAAACACTGCGACCGCTCGGCCCGAAAAAGTGTTATACACACCGACGATCGCGTTAATCGTTTTTATTTTGTTATTAGATTTTATCACGGGACAGATTATGAAAAATACTTATTCGGCGATAAATTCGGTCCGGTGGTAAAAAAAAAAGGTGTCAACGCATACCGGCAGTAATGTCTGCGTATTCTTATTAATATTAATTTTCTATTAATTTAATTTTATTATTTTTCTATATATTCTGTATCCGATATCTATATTTTTTTTTTTTTTTTTTAAATGCCCTGGGGCTTTATTATTTCAACGACCTGATGGTCTTTATAAATATTTTTAACAGGATATATCTTACATACTAGATGGTAATATATATTCATTACACATTGATGATGTCACACTTCTAATGAAGTGGCTTCTGTACTTAATTTAAAGACTTAAACTAAGTCGTATGGTTTCAGACGTTTAAGGCGTTTAATGTCTTTGGAGTTGTCTAACAGTTCGATGGACATTGGGTTGATATGGTCCTCTAATCTCCTCTCGTGTTTACGAGCAAACTTTTGGATTTCTTCTGCTATTGTATGCAGCATCATATCGCGGTGAATGGCATCGTTTCTTTCAAACCGGTAGGCTGCAGTGATAGTCCGAAGAGCGATGTTTTGGCAACGTTGTATTGTATCAATGTTAGACTTACTAGCACAACCCCACAGTTGAATGCCATGGGTCCAAATTGGTTTTATAATAGCTACATATAGTAGACGTTTGTTTTCTATAGTTAACTCAGAATGGGGTCCAACTAAC
Organism: Cinara cedri; assembly: GCA_902439185.1. NCBI lineage: Eukaryota > Metazoa > Arthropoda > Insecta > Hemiptera > Aphididae > Cinara > Cinara cedri. The sequence continues at coordinate 152 of CABPRJ010000987.1, read as the reverse complement.
CAATAGAGCTCTCGCATTTTTTCTTTAATATGCATTTTTTTCTGACGGACATGATGTTTCCAGTTTAAACAAGAGTCAAGATGCATTCCAAGATATTTTGCTTAATCTTTTTGTGGGATTAAAGTTTGATTCAGTAAAATTGGTATGTTTTC